>NW_023613109.1:0-41497 GCF_013339725.1 Rhipicephalus microplus
TCCACATTTCCCAATGGCTGGGACAAAGCCGACTGGGAACAATTTCAAAAAATTACACACCTAAGTTAGACCGACATATGCGGATTAGGCAGAGAGAAGCTGTGCAGTACTTCACGGCTTTTCTTACTGACAGCAGCCAGTGCATTCCACGAACATCTGGACTGCCCGGCAAACGACACGTCCCGTGGTGGAACACTGAGTGTCAGAATGCGCGAGAAGAACAGAACAGGGCATGGAGGTTGCTGCGCAACTCGCCGACAGCGGAAAACTTTGAGAGCTTTAAGAAAATAAAATCTCGTGGCAGGAGAACGCGTCGGCAGGCCAGAAGAGAAAGCTGGCAGAAGTTTTTATCAGGGGTTAATTCATACACAGGAGGCTAAAGTCTGGAACATGGTCGGTAGGATAGCAGGGAAACAAGTACACACACTTCCACTCGTAAACACTCAAGGTGATACTTGGAAGATCAGGCAAACTTCCTCGGGGCACATTTTGAACGGGTATCCAGCTCGTCCCACTATACTGACACTTTCCAAAAATACAGAAAAAGAATATAAAAGAAAACTCGAACACAAATCCACTAGATACGAGGCATATAACCAAGCTTTCAGTCTAGCGGAGCTCCGAACATCCCTAAACTCCTGCAGTACTTCTGCCCCAGGTTCTGACCGTGTGGTGTATGAAATGGTAAAAAACCTACCAGCCGAAACTCGAAAAACCCTACTTTGTTTGTACAATGCTATCTGGTTTCTGGCACTATCCCTACCTCCTGGAAAGAGGCTATTATTATTCCCATTTTGAAAGAGGGCAAGGACCCTTCTTTAGCTTCAAGTTATAGGCCTATGCACTTACAAGCTGCTTGTGCAAAGTCTTCGAAAAAATGATAAAACTGCCGACTTGTACATATTCTGAAACAAACAATTTGCTCGACCCATTTCAGTGCGGGTTCCGAGAAAGTAGATCCACCACAGACCACCTTGTTCGTATCGAGGCACAGATCAGAGACGCCTTCGTCCATAGACAATATTTTCTCTGTGTTCCTCGATATCGAAAAGGCGTATGATACAACATGGCGTTTCGGAATTCTAAGAGACCTGTCCCACCTTGGTGTGCGAGGAAGGATGTTCATATAATCGAAAGTTACCTGTCAAACCGGACATTCCGTGTCCGTCTGAGCAGTGTGCTCTCCCAAACATTTGTCCAGGAAACAGGCGTGCCACAAGCTGGCGTGCTTAGTTGCACACTTTTTATTACCAAAATGAATTCTTTGCACTTGTCCATTCCCCGCAATATGTTCTATTGTACATATGTCGACGACATTCAGCTTGGCTTCAAGTCATGCAACTTGGCCATGTGTGAGCGGCAGGTTCAGCTTGGTTTAAATAAGGTCTCCAAATGGGCAGATGAAAACGGATTTCGACTTAACCCATAAAAAGCACGTGTGTCTTGTTCTCGAAAGAGAGGCATGCACTCGAACCTGACATTCGACTGAAGGGCAACGTCTGTCCGTCAAAGCCGAGCATAAATTCTTAGGCTTAATCTTGGACAACAAGTAGACCTTCGTACCGTACATCAAGTATTTAAAAACAAAATGTTTAAAAGCTATGAATGTTATAAAAGTGTTGTCACTACTATGTGGGGTAGTGATAGGCAATGCCTCATGAACCCTATAGAAGTCTCATTCGCACCCGCTTAGATTATGGGGCCGTTGTCTATCAGTCTGCTACTCAAAGTGCCTTGAAGATGCTGGACCCCGTACACCATTTGAGCATCCGCCTTTCTACGGGCTTTTCGCACCAGCCCCGTAGAAAGCCTTTATGTTGAGTCAATGAGTGGTCGCTTCATCTGCAGAGAACTTACATGTCCTTTGTTTTTTCCTTAAGGTGAAAGCAGACAAGAAGCACCCCTCATACTCCTATTAATGATCTGTCGAGCTACATTCTGTTTCAAAACAGGCCTTCGATGAGGCAGCCCCTCAGTCCGCCTGAAGGGACAGCTGAAGAAACTGGAGTGTCACTTGAACACAGTTTAAGGGGGGAGGTGGGGATCGAAAGTGAAATTCTTTAGTTTTTGTCGTAGAGCAATGAAATTTGGCATGCTTACTGGAAACTGCGCTAAATGATAAATGACAAAGTTTCATTCAGCTATCTCCAGTAGTTTCTGGCATTATAATTTTTTTATCCATTAGTGACTACCAAACTTGCCCAAAGCCTGGTGTGACAAAAAAACATGGTAGAAGCCTATAGTTGCTCTTATATTTTAGCCATTGGGATGGTTGATGTCGTGACATTCTGCAAATATTTTTATGACTCTGTTTTTATTTTACAGAGAACATTGTATACATGCTTGTAAATGTGGTCGTTATCATAATGTGAAATTAGCTTAGGAGTAAAAATACTGAGGTAGTAATTAACAAATAGAAAACGTCACGACATAGAAAATTCACTGAGGAACACAATGCAAAAAACCACATGAAAATCCGTCAAGCCATAGTCATGCAAGCATCGTGGCAAGCTGGACAGTCGGGTCAAAACACGTTTCTGAGAAAACTGGCGTTAAAGTTGAACAGTCAGTAAAGGTCCATCAAATGCCCCGGGACTGTAATACTTTGTGTCTTTGCTTGCGAGGGTCTTCTTACGTCCTTTCTCTTTCATTTTTCTGCACTGCGTGCTTTTCGTTTCCTTTGCTGGTCTTTTTCTTCAGCTCTTTGAAGGGCGAGGCTAGCAGGTTTGATGCCCACGGACTTGCACATTTCAGTGTAGGCTCGCAAATTCCCAAATTGTAGCGTGCAACTGCTTCATGTACTGTTGTCTCCACTGCGAACAATGAAGCGTGTTGGTCCTTTGAAGTCAGTGACCAAATAACTGAATGCAAGCTTTCCGCCGCATTCCGAGTTTTGTTGCCTTTGCATCGCTCCAACAGTTGCGGGTCAGAGAGACGTTGGTATACAGGCAGCAGAGCCTCCGCTACACGTTTCGACAGGTTATACCTGTGAGGTGGTGCTGGCTCCATTTTGGCCTGTGCTGAACGATGTTTGCACCAGCTATCAGGGCCAGGTGGGCAGAGCTCATGGTGAGGCTCGTCGTCGGTGGACGTGACGTGATAAAAAGTGGCCATCACGGCCCTTCGCATGTCAGGGACACTTGTGTGTTTTCGCAAGGCTAACCCGTAGTAGCTGGTCAGTTTTTTAATCAACTCCTGCGTCAGTCCACCTCCCCCCAATGGCTCCCCTTTCTTAGCTCTTGTCACCAGTGTGCGGAGAGCGGTGCCCATTCTCTTCTGCACATGGTTCACGCAGTCTTCTTTGGTCAGTGGTATGAAGCCGTACACCTCATCTTTGCACAGAGCAAGATAGGTTCGGCTGTCACCATCACGTATAATGTTGGTGTAGCGGAGGCCATACCTGCTGACAGAGCGCCTGAAAAGTGTCAGAGCAGCCTCCACTTCCATCTGTCCGGAGCAACATCAGTATTCTTCTGACATTGATGTTTCTCAGCCCAAGTGACGAAGTTGGGGTCGCTCTCTGCTGGTTGTTGACAACACCCAAGACAGAAGTTGGAAAGGACTGTGCAATCCAGCACAAGCCCCGTGTAAAACTCAATAATACATCCTACCCCAATGTGTGAGCTGTGGCCTCTTGTAAGCCACGTGCCGTCATACACAACTGTGATGTTGTTTGGGCTGATGGCTGCATCTTACTGTACACGTCTTTACCGCAAGCACAGCATCTGCAAAGATGTTTTGTGCAGCTTCCTCTGCTCCTGGTTTGAATTTTTTTTTAGGTGTTCCTGATAGGTTTTTTGATGAATGCCCCTGAGAGACATTCATTGTAGCCCAGAAGTCATTCAGGGCAGTGGGCCCTTTCCAATGGACTTGATTGCTTGCATGGCTCTTAGGTTGACTTCAAAAGCCCTTCCTTCGGATTTTCTACTGGATGACCAAGGTGATGAATAGGGCCACAGGAAGCACACAAAAGTACCAGTTTTACTGCCAGGCCCAATTTTGTCCCATGCTGCACTGACAAAGTCTTCTTACAACATTTTGGGCAGAGTGCAGGTCCTATTAGGGAATTCATGGCAGAAACCTGAATTAGGGTGAACTCATCCTCTTTTGTTGCCGATGTTTGCTCCGTTTGCTGCGCGAACCCGAACTTCCGCTCCGTTGCCGACACCTCGCGAAGTGCATCGCGGACACTGCTGGCTTGCTTCTCGGCGCCTTCCGAGGACACGAAACGAGGTTCCAGGTGTATTTGAACGGTGCGCTTCCGCTGAGGCAAACGATCGCCGACATCCTGGACAGCTGGCACCACGTCGTCGTCCGCCGCCGCGAAAACGAAACTTTTCTCGCGTTCACACCGCACCGTGATGCCGCGGCTAGTTGATGGCCCCGGGTCTTCAGTGTCACTGCCAGGCGTCGATTCACCGTCACTTTGAACAGCCGGCACCGCATCGTCACCCGCCGCAGCGAAAACGAAACTTCTTTCGCGTTCGGGCCGCACCGCAACGTCGCGGCTAGTTGACGGCCCCGGGTCATAGGCCTCACTACCGGCCGTCGACTCGCCATCATTCCGAAGAGCTGGCACGACGTCGTCATCCACCGCCACGGAAACGAGACTTCTGTCGCACTCGAACCGCACCGCGATGTCGCGGCTAGTTGACGGCCCCGCGTCATAGGCCTCACTGCCAAGCATCGGCAGCGAGCAGGTGTCGGCTTCCAACGACATGTAGCTTGGTGGCGACGCGGTACTCGGTTCGTCTGATTCAATCGCTGCTGACTGCTTCGTTTTCCCAACAGGAGGCTTGCGTTTACGCTTCCCGTAAGCGTACTTCGTCCGGTACTTCGTCCTGCGCTTCCGGTCCACGCGACGATCCATTGCGGGCGCTAAGCCTCGCGCTAGAGAAGAGTTGGCGTATCGGCGACCGTATCGGCGTATCGGCAGGGGATTCGCAAACTATAGACGACCAGCGCAAGCAAGCGCGTCCCAGCAGCCACTCACAGAGCGCGCTCAGTACCACGTGACAGGAGCGACCAATGGGTGCGCGTCTAAGGCGTCGCGGATGCCTTCGCATTTTTTCTGTTTGTGCGTTTATCTTAGCTCGTAGAGTCGTGGTTTCACCGGGAGAAGTACGGCGGTGAAGCAAGCTTTCCAGTGACACCAAGCTTTCCGCGAGCGGCGGCGAAGGCGCGGAAGTATCGCGCTCGGAAATGGGCCATTTTCGCGCAGATTTCAGCCAGCTTTTTGCGATCTGCGGTCAGAAAAACATTTTTAAGCTTACTTTGAGATCGTTTTCGGCGGAAATATTTTTGATATGATAGAAATGGTGATGCAGAATCCAAATCTGCCCTTATCCAAAATTCGTTTTTTTTGCGAGAATTTCGCGATTTGATCCCCGCGTCCCCCCTTAATGGCTCCTGTAGCATACCCGCCACCGTGGCAATGGCAGACTATAGACTGCGATGTGTCTTTCCTAGAAGTAACAAAGCATGCACCTATTGCCCATATTCGAACATACTTCCTGGAACTTCAACACAAATACACACGTCCTGAGTTCTTTACAGATGCCTCCAAGACTAACTCCTCTGTGTCCTACGCGCTGTTGGCCCTTCCTTTTCGGATGCTGGCCCTCTACATCCAGGCACAAGTATCTTCACAGCGGAGCTTACGCGATACTTGTGGCAGCTAAACACATCAAACAATCACAATACAAAAAGCAGTAATTTATACAGACTCCCTCAGTGTGGTAACGGCTCTGCATAGTCTTAAAAAACGAAAAAACCCTGTCCCCGTTTCACTTTACTCCATTTTATGCACACTTTACACACTCAACCGACATGTAGTTGTGTACTGGGTGCCAGGGCACCGTGATTAAAGGCAACATGATGGCGGATCAGCATGCGGCATCCGCCCACGAAAGCACCGCCATTACACCTTCATCAATCTCGGCCCTTGATCTTAAGCCGTCTCTCAAACGAAAACTCAGGGACTACTGGCAGAGCAAGTGGGATACACACACACAAAACAAACTACACATTATCAAGCCACACCTTGGTCATTGGCCACCAGTATCAAAATCACGTCTAACAGAGGTACACTAACAAGACTCAGGATAGGACACACATACACAACACATACACATCTTTTATCCGGTGGTGATCCACCATTATGTGATAAATGTGAGGCATTAACAGTTCTTCACGTTTTAATTCACTGTAAACAGTTAGACACTCTAAGAAGACAACACTTTCCATTATCCTACCGACAACATATACCTTTACACCCTACAATGTTTGTCGGTAGGGAACCGCCTTTTAGTCACAAATCATTGTTAGCGTTTTTAAAGAAATTCATAGCTTTCATGTCATATACCCGGGCATACCGTAGCATAGCATACGGGCATACCATAGCATAGCATAACATACCATAGCATAGCATAGCATAGCATACCCGGGCATACCGTAGCATACCGTAGAGAGGTTTTCGCTGCGGTGGCTACACAAAAAAGCACTTGCCTCACGGCCCTTGGACGCAAGGGTGAACGAGTGAGGCACTTGTGCTAATGCCATACATGTCCACCATTGCTTTTATTATCATTAACTTTTGCCATCTATTCGCACCACACACACCTTTCACGGCATGGTCATGATTTTATTAATTGTATGTTTTTACCCGCTTTACTGCGAGGAATTTTATGGCCCTTATACAGCCGCTAATCACAATCATTGTCCACATTCCTGTCTCATGAACTGGCGCTCTTTGGCCATCAAATGGCCCTTGCGCCAAAAAACACCATATATCATCAACTTTTCAGAATAAGGAGCACTAACTTAGTTCCCCGTTATATTAATGACTCAGTACTATGAACTCATGTTCTGAAATCTGTCGTGACCACAGGAGTGGTACCGAAGCAGACGACGCAGCGAACGAATGCCTTGCTTCTCAGAAGACGCGCCACGGTGTGGAGGAAAAAAAAAAACGAAAGGACGACTTTTTTTTTTTTTTTTTTTTTACTGAAACGGCGACACTCCTAATTTACAAGCGGAGGGGCGAGGCCAACACGGAAAAGCAAGGTCAGGGGCAGAGGGCAGGGTGGGAGTTGCGGAGCCAGAAGCATAGGCGCAAAAAACCTGATACAGCAAGGGAGCAGAAAACGAAACGCTAGGAATTTTCTTTTTAGCTCTCTTTCTTCAGAACAGGCAATGACAGCCGCGATGCTTTGGATTTTTTTTGCCACTTCTACTTGTGATCTAGGAGGCCAAAGGGGTATAGGTGTTCTCTGGGGAGGCCTTGCCAGTCATGTCCATCCTTTCGATTTCTTGTCGCGTGCGCAAAGCAAGTCTGCATACGCACTGCGGTGCTACTACATTGAGTTAATCTCTGCTTGTGACGAAGAAGCAGAAGCAGTTTTTGCTAAGAAGACAGAGGAGAATGAGGATGAGCTGGTGGCCTTCGCACTGCAAAGTTTGTGCTGCACGTGTCAAAAAAAAAAAAAAATTGGAGTTCTTTAAGAAAACGTGCATTTTTTAGTGTTCACTTGCACATTTGGTTTTTATCATGAAAACGAGTTCAAGCAACCACCGTTGGAAAGGTAAGTCGTTTTGGTCAGTGAAAAATAAGTATTTGTGGTTAATTTTTGTGCTCTCACTATAACGACCTTTCAAAATAACGAACCAATCGTTGTGGTCCCTTGAAATTTGTTACACCGAGGTATTACTGTAAACATCTTTGCGATGGATTTGCAGTGTAGGCTTTCACGTTTTGCTACCCATTCGCGGTGTCAGTACACTTATCTGCCGCGGTGGAAGACGACAATGAGTGATGTGTTTCCGGTAACCTGGGGCCTTTGACTGGTCTGACGTCTGTGCCGAGCTTTACAGTGTCTTTGATGAAGTGGGCAGAATAAACCTACGCGCTCTTAGTGGGATTCCAGTTTTCTTGCATGATTGCTGCAATGCAGGTGCTCTTTCCATCGTTATTGGTCATAAAACAGAATGTTTTGACTAGCATATAAAATTAATTCAGGCATGTAGACTGCATCCTGGCTTCACACAGCTGTGCCCGAGTTGCCTGCGCTTCATCGGAATAATTTTATTTGCACAAAAACATCGGAACACAAGCAGCCGCGGACAAGAACAAACATTAGAACCACGCAAAAACAAGATAGACCAGAAATTTCTCGTGGTGGTTTTCCGGTAAATGCACAATGTTGCCAGAGACCGGTAGGCTCTGGCGAAACAGTCTATATATGTGTATATCCCAATGAGCCACTTGTTTGGGTATATATAGCTATGTACCCAATAAAGTGGCTGGGGAGATAGCCACCGTGGTAGCTCATTTGGTAGAGCATCGAACGAGTTATTCGAAGATTGCAGCTTCGGTTCCTGCCCACGGCAAGTTGTATTTTCACCCAGTTTTGTTTTTTCTCATTTTCATTACAATTTGGTTTAATAACTTCCCCTATACTTTCCATGGCATTATTCTCGGTTAGATCTCATATGTATATATATATATATATTGTTATTATATATTTCTCGTGGTTTATAAAATACAGGGGGTTATTTAGGAACACGATTTACAGTCATACTCGTAGAGACGCTCTAAATAGAGGGTCACCGAGATCGTCGTCTTTTTCACTCACTTGTGTAGCGCTTCACGAGCAAATCCATGATTTTCATTGTCTTCGCTAGTGCGCAGCTAGACACAGCTATGCACGCGGCATTACCCTTCCCCCAGAGTGAGCATCATCTCGATGCTCACCAAGCAGAGATGCATTAGTGAGCTAGCGGGTGTCTATATCACTCAGAATGGCAAGATTTTATGCGGACCACGTGCATTGTCTGAGGCAGATGCTGGCGATGTTTCGAACAGGAGGAGGCGTCGGCCACGACTTCGTATGTCTCGTCGCTAAGACCGTGCAAAACCTTGTAGAGTCCAAAATATCGGTGTTGGAGTTTCTCCGAGAGGTCTCCCCATCGTACTGGGAACCAAACCCAGACATTTACCCCTGATTAGTAAGCGACAAATCAATGGTGAAGGTTTTACCGTTAGGTGTCAAGTGACCAACACTCCTGTTGCTCCCCGTTCTCTAAAAAGGCAGATTTTAGAAACATTTCACGATGACCCCAAAGCTGGTCATCTGGTTTTTCACAAAACTTATTGACGCATCCACAGTTGCTTTGCCTGGCCTAGACTTTCCACCTGCGTAGCATGATATGTTGCGTTATGCCCAGTGCTGTAAGCGACTCAATTCACCTTCGGCCAGACTCCTGCAACCTCTCTCGTGTACTGACGCTCCCTTTGAAGTCATTGGGATTGACCTCTATGTACCACTACCAGTACCAGCTAGCGACAAGCGCTGGATTATCACAGCAGTTGACCACTTGACAAAATATGCCGAAACTGCTGCACTCCCTTCAAGATCAGCGGAGGACATTGCCCCTTTTTTCTTAGAGGCAATCTCATGTGACATGGCGCGCCGCGCGTTTTCTTGAGTGACCGTGGCAAGGTGTTTTTCTCGAAACTGCCTAAAGACGTTCTCTACACATGTAAGACTATTCATAACATGAGGTCAAGCTACTATCCCAAGGCTAACATTTTTTTTAGGACGCTTCCATCGAACTCTGTTCTATATGGTCTCTGTGTATATTGCCACGTTCCATTTCCCAAGTTTTTGTTATCGTCCCAAAACACCACACGATTCTCAGCGCAAACCGCGCCTGCAGTTTTCGAGAAGTTTCCGGACTGTAGTAGATCATTTCGATAAGATCACGCCCACTGTGTGAACGGTACAGATTGTTCTGGAACCTACGCCACCGCCAGCGATAATGCTAGAACATTCGACGGCAAGAGTATAAATGCCGACGCGCTTCGCCGCTTGTCAGTTGTTGATCGAAGGCCGACGCTCTGTTCGCCGCTATCAGTCCGAGGCTACTATCTGTGCAAGACTGCTGCTGTAATTGGACTTTCCTTTTACCGGGCACAGGTTCGCCCAAATAAACAGTTAAATCTCAACACGAAGTCTCCTGTCTTCGGCCACGTCACGACCCCGTGACATCTGGTGGAGGTGCTGCTTCGTTCATGTACCGGACGCCCCCGTCAAGCCGTGAACCCAGCCCACGTCGCGGAGAAGATAGCGACGCCAACCAGGAGCAGCGAACAAGCCGCCGACAGCAAGGGCTACCACCGGAGTACGGGCTTCTGCAAGACAAGGCGCGGAAGACCAAGGCCATGACCGCGACTGCAGCGAAAATGACAACCGCAGCGTCCCAGCCCACGATGGTCATGCATCAACCCAGGGAACCACCAATTTTCCATGGGTCATCGTTCGAAGACCCGGAGTCTTGGCTAGAAACATACGACCGTGTGGCCGCCCTCAACCTCTGGGACCATGACGAAAAGCTGTGTCGTGTGTTCTTCTATTTGGCAGACACCGCAAGGACCTGGCTCGAAAATCGGGAGTCCACGCTCCGAACGTGGGATGTTTTCTGCGGCGCATTCCTGCAAACGTTCGCGAGCGTCGCTCGCAAAGAGAGGGCCGCTGCTTTATTAGAGACCCGGGTTCAGCTACCAAATGAAAATGTCGCCATTTTCACAGAAGAAATGACCCGACTATTCCGTCACGCTGACCCAGACATGCCTGAGGAGAAAAAGTTCGTTTCCTCATGCGAGGGGTCAAACAGGAGCTCTTTGCGGGACTGATGAGAAACCCACTGAAAACCGTCCAAGAATTTGTAGACGAAGCGACCACTATCGAAAAGACCCTGGACATGCGCACCAGGCAGTATAATCGTCGCCTGAGTGCAGACTGCGCTGCTGCTCAAGCCAGTAACTCCGGAGACCTGCGTGAAATGATCCGAGTGATCGTGCGGAAGAGCTGCGCAAGCTGTTGCATTCGGCGCAGCCTCAAGTGGATTCAATCGCCCGACATTGTGGCGGGAAGAAGTTCAGCAATCGCTTCGAATTCCCCACGCAACCGCTGCCCGAGCCGGAAGCTATGAGCTACGCCGCTGCACTGCGACCACAATGCTCCTTCTCGTCCATGCCAAAACGCCGCCCCAGCGCACTTCCGTCGACAGACCGCCACCGCCACCACCACCCCCACCAACGTCATACCGTTCGCCAGCAGCCCAGCGCAGTGCACCGAGGAAGACTGACATCTGTGGGCACCCCTGACCATCGCCCGCTCTGCTACCACTGCGGCGAGGCCGGACACACGTACCGCCGTTGCCAGTACCGACAGATAGGACTGCGTGGCTTCGCCGTCAATGCACCGTGTCCACAGCCAGGAGAAACGCCACATGACATCGCCGACTACCTGACAGGAAACTCGGTGGACACCACGAAGCCCTTCGCGTTCGCAGTCGCCCAGTCGCCGCGCGTCACCGGCACCACCGGCAGTACTCTGGCCCACCGCCGGGCCGGTCCTCCTAGCCCGTATCCGGGAAACTAAGGGCAGCAACCGGTGGAGGTGCGGTTGCTGTGCGACAAACTACCGAAGATCCTCCGACGACGACGCCGCCGCGACGGAGCTTTCCGAACACAATGCCAACCAAGCAAGCCCTGACGGCGAAAGCTCACTTACCGAAGGTGCCTGACGAGCAACATGGAAGCAGGCGGAACAGAGCCGACGCAGCCGTGACCCGACGCCACGCCTAACTGTAATGCGAGACGGCGAACTAGCGACCTCGGCGATCTTATCGACGGCCACAGTGTGACTGCTCTCGTCGATACTGGAGCCGACTATTCTGTCATCAGTGGGGTCGTTCGCCGCGAAGTTAAAGAAAGTTAGGACAGCTTGGAAGGCCCTGAAATCCGCACAGCCGGAGGTCATCTCGTAACGCCTGCAGGAATCTGCACAGCGAGGTCACCATTAACGGCCGTATTTATCCTACAGACTTCGTAGTCCTACAGCGTTGCTCGAGAGATGTCATCCTTGCATGGACTTTTTATGCCTCCATGGTGCTGTCCATCAACCTAAAAAACAAAGTCGATAACGTTATCCACAGAAGAAACACTACCACCGCGCACGCCGTCAGGACACCATGCCTTGAATGTGCTGGAAGAACAAGTCACCATTCCGCCTCGCTCAAGCGTCCTTATTTCAGTCGGCGCTTTAAATCACCTGACTTGGAAGGCGTCATTGAAGGCAGTCAGCATCTGTTGGTCACCCGAAATATTTGCGTCGCAAGAGGAATTGCAGAGCTGCGGGGAGGCAAAGCAACGGTTATGCTCACGAATTTCAGCAATGAAATCAACATGTGAACAAAGGAACAACGGTCGCATACATCGAAGAAATTGTCGAAGCCACCAGTGCTTTCGCCCTCGCCGATTCTGCGGAACCTGCTCAGAGGAACCAAGCCTCTCCCATAGCTTTCGACGTCAATCTCAGACTTCCGAACGATAAGCAGAACAGCTCAAGGCCCTGCTCCTGCAATATGAAGATTGCTTTTCATCGTCATCGAAAATTTGGCAGACCCCAATCACGAAACATCGCATCATAACCAAAGAAATGCCAGACCACTCCGTCAGAGTCCGTACAGGGTTTCGACGCGAGAACGTCAGGCCATGAAGAAACAAGTTGATGAAATGCTGCGGGATGACATTATCCAGCCGTCCAAGAGTCCATGGGCATCACCCGTGGTGTTAGTGAAGAAAAAAGGATGGGACCCTACGTTCTGCGTCGATTATTGCCGCCTGAACAAAAATCACAAGGAAAGGACGTGTATCCTCTCCCCACGAATAGACGACGCACTGGATCGGCTCAATAATGCCAAGTACTTTTCGTCAATGGACCTCAAGACTGGCTATTGGCAAATCGAAGTCGACGAAAGAGACCGAGAGAAGACGGCGTTTATAACGCCGGACGGCCTCTTTGAGTTTAAGGTGATGCCCTTCGGCCTTTGCTCAGCGCCTGCAACTTTTCAACGCGTTATGGATACAGTACTGGCAGGATTGAAGTGGCAGACTTGCCTTGTGTACTTAGACGACGTCGTCCGTGTTTTCTTCGAGCTTCGACGAGCATCTTCGGCGCCTTGAAGCTGTACTTCAAGCCATCAAGACATCCGGACTCACACTGAAGCCAGAAAAGTGCAGATTTGCGTATGAGGAGCTCTTGTTTCTGGGGCACGTTATCAGCAAGTCTGGAGTTCGTCCAGATCCACAGAAAACAGCCGCCATCGCCGACTTCCCACCGCCCACTGACAAGAAAGCCGTGCGCCGATTTCTGGGCCTGTGCGCCTATTATAGGCGGTTCGTGAAAAACTTCGCCCGCATCGCCGATCCTCTCACTAACCTTACCATGGCCGACGTGGAGTTCAAGTGGGAAACGCCACAGGAACATGCTTTCCAGGAGCTTAAACATCGCCTCCAGACGCTTCCGTTACTTGCCCATTTCGACGAATCCACCGAGACAGAAATACATACTGACGCAAGCAGCGTAGGTCTTGGCGCCGTTCTTGTGCAGAGGGCTGACGGACTTGAAAGGGTTATCAGTTACGCCAGCCGATCGCTATCTAAAGCAGAAGCAAATTATTTCACAACAGAAAAGGAGTGCCTCGCCATCATCTGGGCTACGTCGAAATTTCGCCCCTACCTCTACGGCAGGCCCTTCAAAGTTGTGAGCGACCACCACGCCTTGTGTTGGCTAGCCACCTTGAAGGACCCTTCAGGTCGCCTCGCACGATGGAGCCTGAGACTTCAAGAATATGACATTACTGTCATTTACAAGTCCGGCAAAAAACACTCCGATGCCGACTGTCTCTCTCGTGCGCCTGTCAACCAACCGCTACCCGACGACCCGGATGACGACTACTTCTTGGGAACGATAACTACCGACGACTTCGCTGAACGACAGCGGGCCGACCCGGAACTTAAGGCCCTAATAGAATACCTCGAAGGCAGGACCACCGAAGTCCCGAAGGTATTCAAGCGCGCACTTGCGTCGTTCTTTCTAAGAAACGGTCTTCTACAAAAGAAAAACTTTTCACCGCTTCGAGCTAAGTACCTCCTTGTGGTGCCTTCAGCTCTGCGACCAGAACTCCTGCAAGGCCCTGCACGACGATCCGACGGCAGGGCACCTCGGTGTTTCTCGCACGCTCGGGAGGATACAAGAAAGGTACTACTGGCCACTTCTTACCACTGACGTCACTCGTTATGTGAGAACATGCCGGACTGTCAGCGACGCAAGACACCGCCGACAAAGCCAGCGGGACTTCTGCAGCCAATTGATCCACCTTGCCGACCTTTCCAGCAGATTGGTATGGACCTACTGGGGCCGTTCCCGACGTCGGCTTTTGGAAACAAGTGGATCGTGGTAGCTACTGACTACCTCACCCGCTACGCTGAGACAAAAGCCCTGCCAAAAGGCAGTGCATCCGAGGTAGCTAAGTTCTTCGTCGAAAATATCGTCCTACGTCACGGCGCCCCGGAGGTCCTTATCACCGACAGAGGAACGGCATTCACTGCCGACTTAACTGAAGCGATCTTGGCATACAGCCAAACAAACCACCGCCGGACGACAGCGTACCACCCACAGACCAACGGCCTCACCGAGCGGCTTAACAAGACGATCGCCGACATGCTGTCAATGTTCGTCGATGTCGAACACAAGACGTGGGACGCCATTCTTCCGTATGTGACCTTTGCATACAACACGGCGGTGCAGGAGACGACGCAGATATCTCCATACAAATTGGTCTACGGAAGGAGCCCGGCAACGACGCTCGATACCATGTTACCCAACGTCACCGACGAAGAAAACCTCGATGTGAGCGAGTACCTTCAACGCGCCGAAGAAGCCCGACAACTTGCGCGTCTCCGTATCAAGAATCAACAGATGACCGACAGCCACCGTTACAACCTTCGACGACGCTTCGTGGAATACCAGCCCGGTGAATGTGTTTGGGTGTGGACGCCGATACGCCGACGTGGACTAAGTGAAAAGCTTCTGCGACGGTACTTCGGACGGTACAGGGTGGTTCGACGTCTCGGCCCACTTGATTACGAGGTTGTCCCCGACGGCATCACGAACTCTCAACGACGCCGATCGCGACCTGAAGTCGTCCATGTCGCGCGCCTCAAGTCGTTTCATGCGCGTTAACAAACTGAAACAGTGTTTTATGTATTATTGTTGTATCGTAATTTATTCATTGTACTTTCTTGCACTATTATTGTACCTTCATTTTTAGTTAAAGCATCGGGACGATACCTTTTTTTCAGAGGGGGGCAATGCACGTTCCATTTCCCAAGTTTTTGTTATCGTCCCAAAACACCACACGATTCTCAGCGCAAACCGCGCCTGCAGTTTTCGAGAAGGTTCCGGACTGTAGTAGATCATTTCGATAAGATCACGCCCACTGTGTGAACAGTATAGATTGTTCTGGAACCTTTGCCACCGCCAGCGATAATGCTAGAACATTCGACGGCAAGAGTATAAATGCCGACGCGCTTCGCCGCTTGTCAGTGTTGATCGAAGGCCGACGCTCTGTTCGCCGCTATCAGTCCGAGACTACTATCTGTGCGAGACTGCTGCTGTAATTGGACTTTCCTTTTACCGGGCACAGATTCGCCCAAATAAACAGTTAAATCCAAACACGAAGTCCTCTGTCTTCGGCCACGTCACGACCCCGTGACAATATCAATGCCAACCACACCAGCTGGATACCATCCTGTCATTCCTGACCTTGTGTACAATACTGCCATAGAGAAACATACTTACATAAAGAGCGGACACTCCTGTAAAGCCCTGCTGCCAAGCTACTGCGCTGCTTCAGCACCACGAGTGGCTGGTCAGACCCGATAATGTCTTCAGCATATATAAAATAACAAGAACTTTTCTTTCCAATGCTAGGTTTTGAACCCGTACCCTCATGCTCCGAAGGCAAGTGTCTTTACCTATAGGCTACAGACCCATGCTTTCACAAAGGGAGTACGTGTACAGTACATACCACATGAATGTGCTCCCCTTGTGCAAAACAAATGTAGAAAGACAATGCTTTCTAGTCACACTTTATTGATTTTTGTGGTAAAGCATTAACGTTCTCAGTGGGCCACGATGCAGCGCATATATGGAGAATTGCACAAATTAATAAAATTTCTTTTTTGCAAAAATTTGATGCTAAACTTGGGATTTCATTGTCCTTTTGAGGCTAATACATGTCTTGACAAAGAAGTAGAAGCGAGCATGGGTATGCCATCTAGCGGTTGCTCAGGTTCTTTTTTTCTCGGCCGCGGAAAGGCTCAAGTGGCCACTCTTTATATAGTATATTTCTCTATGATACTACTACACAGCGCACCACGGGTTATTCTCCATTTTTGCTCATCTATGACAGTCAACCGACATCACCACTCGACTTTTCTCGGCTTGATCGAGTGAGCACCTAATGTCTCGCCTGGCTGCTTGTCGCCGAAGCGCCCACCTTAATACAGAGGCAAGTCAACAAAAGCAGAAAACTAACTACAATGATGTTCACCGCATCGTTCACTTCAATATTCGAAACAAAGTATTGTTGTGTACCACAACACAAGTTCCTGGCCTGTGTGATAAGTTTCACTCACGTTTCATCGGCCTCGACGTTATAGGCAAGCAGACATCTCCTTCCGGTGAACTATCAGGTAACTCCCGTTGTCATGCCTCATGACGACCGTTTTCATGGCACAAAGGTTGTTCACGTGTAGTGCTTTAAACCATTCGTGTGCGAACACCACCGCCGTAAACAGCGGCCAGGGGGGCCGCTTCCGTGTAAGAGGGAAATTAGTGTAAGCACAATATTCACAGCATTTGACCTTCATCTTCATCTGTGTGTAATCTTTATCACGGCGAGAGTCTTCTTCTTTGAAGCGTTGATCGGGCAATTTGTCATCGTGATCCCGACGCTACTGTCTTGCAATATTTATTCTGCAAAAAATAAAGCACCACCACTTACCGAAGCCTGATTTTAATAAAAAGGCTAGTTGTAATACAAAACATTGCATAAACAAGCGTTTGCTTTATGCAATGGCATAGCACCAATAGCAGGTATGGAAAGATGTTTTAGAAAATGAGAACTGGTTAAAGTGAATTTAGGCAGAATAACACGCGGGCTATGTATAAAAAAGCGCTTTATAATATGCTTAAATGACCCTTTTCGTGTCGAGTTCGTGACTCGGAGGGAAACGCGTTCCTTTTAGTCAGCCTCCTGGTATTATAAGCACTCAGAGTTTGCATAAGCGATACACAGTAAATGCAAAAATGCACACTTAAGACAAGATAAGTATTTCAGAAAGCATTATAATCATCCGCAAATCGGAGCTGCGAGGACGTGGGAAACGAGCGTCGCTACCGCCACGAGAGCAGCATGACCGCCCGGTTCTGAAGATGTTGGCACCAAGAGCTCGGAAAGTGGCCGTTAATCTCGGAAACGATCTCGAGTGAGAGTTCCCGGACTTGCAGTTCCTGGTGGGCTTGCAGCTTCCCCACATCGCATTAGGAAGAGAGCAGCCCACACTAGTCAGCCGAGTGGACGCATTTTTGGAGGAGTCCTTAATGAGCAAGGCCTAGCGAGGCCGAAAATGGAGACAAGGACCGAGACTCTGGCGATGCAGACTAGTGGATCGTCAAGTGGATGTGCCCCGACGGCGATGACGATGAGGCAGTACCACTTCGTCGTAGCTCCGAGGGTGGCGTATGAACAGTAAGGATGTTCTATAATTGCGAGAGCGCATGAGAGCAGCCACCGAGATGCCATTTTGGCTAGGGACAATTTAAGGCTTAAGGCTTGTTTTGGCTTGGATTGAAGTTACGATTTTCTTGTATAGCCGATTATTGTATACATACTTGTTTTATTTTGCAGAGTGAATTCCGAGTTTAAATGTAAATGGTTGTTTGTCATTTTGGTTGGTGTGATAAAGAGTGTTTGTTTTGCCACGAGCCCACCTCCCGACTCTCTCGATTCGTTTTGCCACGAGCCCACCTCCCGACTCTCTCGATTCCATCTGATGCAAGTGCTCCCTGAGATAAGTTCATGACACATGCAGAGAATTGAGCAGGCTGTAAAAAGTGGCTGAAGTCTAAAAGCTGTGAAGGCAAACTTGTTTAGGTGGCAGAGAAGTTCTACAGAGAGCTGTACATAAGCCAGAACAACCATGACGGTATCGTGAGCAACAATAGTAGTCCAGAGAGTTTTGACATCCTATCTGTACCGACAGGAGAAGTAAGGAAAGCCCTAGAAAGAACGGAAAGCGGCAAAACCTCTGGTGAGGATAAGGTGACAATGAACCTCCTGAAAGATGGCAGAGAAATTGTGTTAGAAAAACTGCTCTCCCTATATATGAAGGGTCTATTGACGAGAAGGGTGCCGGAATCTTGGAAGAAGGCCAACATCATCTGAGGATGCTGCCCGAGTCCAGGGATATCGAGCCGCCACCTAAAAGCCACCGAGACCAAATTGCTGGCTCATTGTGTTCAATAAAGTCCTTTCTCTCTCTCTCATGCTCACATAAAAGTATAGTTTCACTTAATCCTGTAGCGAAATAAAGTAAGCTCATATCAAGCTACATGTGGTATAAGAGTTTCACATCGCTGATAGCAGGTTATACAAAAAGAATCCAAATAAATGCTCAAAGTTCATTTTTTATAGACCGCCAGCTACACTAAAAAATTAAGCATGTCTAAATGGCAACTGCAGCTTGTGTGCTTGTCAATACAAGTTCTGCACATGAGGTACTTTCCAATTCGGTCATCAAATGTGCAGCCGAAATTCTGCTCTTCAGATATTCACATAGGAATCACCACTCATGCATCTATATATTTAACTTTCTTTCAAAAGAAAACACATAGGCGAAGAGAATACTGAGGCGTGTAATGAGCACTGATTCAATATTTCAATGTTAGTAGAACATAATGTCCGGCAAAGACATCTGAAAGTTATTGAAGTCTCCTGTTATTAGTTGACGACGTAATATATTTCTGAGTATTTCTCTCTTCTTTTCTTTCTTGTTCTCTTTCTTGATTTCTCTGATTGTCTAAGCTTCCTCTTTCTTTAAATCTTTTTTCTATCTTTCCCTGTAGTCGCTGGCTTGCCTCCTGTCTTCTTTTTTTTTCTATTTATCTCTTGCTTTGCTTCTCGTTTTGTGTCTCTTCCAGTGTACTCGTTATTCCTTCCTGCTCACCTTCATTATCCTTTCCCAACACATTACTGTACTATGCTCGAATAGCGTGTGCTCATGTGGCAGAAAATGCATGGCATATAATTTCCTCGACATCTCAATTGTGATGGTCACTAAGCTAAGGCAGATGTATGAACAAATGCAAACTCAGCCAGAATGTTATTTGCATTCGTAAGGTGTTTATGCATCCTTGTTGCCGTTGCAGTGTATAACTGAACATTGTTACTTAATTATTCTCTAGATGAATGCTGATGCTTAATTCCATGTGTTCGTCACTGGGCCACGATACAAGCAGAGTGAACATATCAATTCTCTGCCTGTAATGAATTCCTTCAAAGTGTCATGGCTATGATAACTATATATCATGAAGCAACAAAACTAAATAGGCAAGCGCGTATGACGCCTTTGAATGGTGAAAAGGTGATGTCCAATCTCGTGAATTTTTTCATCAAAAATTTCTGTTTCCTGGTATTGCTTTCTTCGCTCTTTGTTTACTCATTATCTCACTAATTGAAGTTACTGCATCTCACACCTGACAAATCAGTGCACGTGTTTTGATAGCGAAGCAAAAGAAGCGAGCATGTGGTTTTTCATAATTATGACAATTTTCTTTCTATGACATACTAGAAACTTTGTGCATAAGAGCTCACTATGCAAAATACCTAAGTTCCTTCAGCACACGGCAGGTATCGGCATCGTGCACTTTCCTGCACCTCCAGTGGATGCCTTGAAGTGAAAACCAGGATGCAGCGTAGTCACGTACCTGATGTGGTCCGCCATCCAGCTTCTTCTGCACGATGTGCTTCATGCACCCAAGTGCTTCTTAAGTACCGTGGAGCATTTAGAAAAATAACGTCATTTCAGCTGCCATTTTGTTGTAGATCTAAGGCAATAATTACCGTTACAGTTTCATCGATCCTGAATGGAATAGTGGCGTTCTTTAATTTCTCCCAAAAGCAACTAGCTACTGTTGTTTTCTTGGAACTTCATTTCGTGCAAGACGGAGCCGGGAATAGCACCTAGGCACTGGGCTACGCTTGGTAGCGCTTTATATGACGCCACCAAAACACTCAGGAAGATGAGGCCCTCCCTGAAACAGCGAGCGGCGCAGACAAGGTCAAAGGTCTGCCAAAGCGTGGAGTCACCGAGGAAACAGCCTCAGAACCACGAGTAACCAAAGCCGCCGATAATGAGGTCATCATCATCATCATCAGCCTGACTACGTCCACTGCAGGACAAAGGCCTCTCCCATGTTCCGCCAGTTAACCCGGTCCTGTGCTTGCTGCTGCCAATTTATACCCGCAAACTTCTTAATCTCATCTCCCCACCTAACCTTCTGTCTCCCCCTAACCCGCTTGCCTTCTCTTGGAATCCAGTTAGTTACCCTTAACGACCAGCGGTTATCCTGTCTACGCGCTACATGCCCAGCTCATGTCCATTTCTTCTTGATTTCAGCTATGATATCCTTAACCCCCGTTTGTTCCCTAGTCCACTCTGCTCTCTTCTTGTCCCTTAAGGTTACACCTACCATTTTTCTTTCCATTGCTCGCTGCGTCGTCCTCAATTTAAGCTGAACCTTTTCGTAAGTCTCCAGGTTTCTGCTCCGTAGCTAAGTACCGGCAAGATACAGCTGTTACATACCTTCCTCTTGAAGGATAGTGGCAATCTACCTGTCATAATTTGAGAGTGCATGCCAAATGTGCTCCACCCCATTCTTATTCTTCTAGTTACTTCAATCTCGTGGTTCGTCTCCACGGTTATTACCTGCCCTAAGTAGACGTAGTCTTTTACAACTTGAAGTGCACTATTACCTATCTCGAAGCGCTGCTCTTTGCTGAGGTTGTTGTACATTACTTTCGTTTTCTGCAGATTCATTTTTAAGACCCACCTTTCTGCTCTCCTTGTCTAACTCCGTAATCATGAGTTGTAAATTGTCCCCCGAGTTACTCAGCAATGCAATGTCATCGGCGACGCGCGGGTTACTAAGGTACTCTCCATTAACTCTTATCCCTAACTGTTCCCATTCTAGGTTTCTGAAAACCTCCTGTAAGCACGCGGTAAATAGCATTGGGGAGATTGTGTCCCCCTGCCTTACACCCTTCTTGATTGGTATTCTGTTGCTTTCTTTATGAAGCACTATGGCAGCAGTTGATCCCCTGTAGATTTCTTCCAGGATGTTAATATATACTTCATCTACACCCTTATTCCGCAGTGTCTGCATGACGGCTGATATTTCTACTGAATCAAACGCCTTCTCGTAATTTATGAAGGCTGTGTATAGTGGTTGGTTATATTCTGAACATTTCTCTATTACTTGATTGATAGTATGAATGTGGTCGATTGTTGAGTAGCCTGTTCGAAATCCTGCTTGTTCCTTTGGTTGATTGAATTCTAATGTTTTCTTTACTCTGTTAGCAATTACCTTTGTAAATAGCTTGTATACTACAGAGAGCAAGCTAATCGGCCTGTAATTCTTCAAGTCCTTGTCATCTCCTTTCTTATGTATTAAGATGATGCTAGCGTTCTTCCAAGACTCTGGTACCCTTCCCGTCAGGAGACATCTCGTAAACAGGGTGGCTAGTTTTTCTAACACAATTTGTCTTCCATCTTTCAGCAGATGTGATGTTACCTGATCCTCACCAGCAGTTTTGCCTCTTTGCATGCTCTCCAAAGCTTTTCCGACTTCTTCTATCATTACTGGTGGGGTGTCATCTGGGTTACTGCTAGTTCTTATAGTATTAAAGTCGTGGTTGTCCCGGCTACTGTACAGATCTCTGTAAAACTCCCCCGCTATTTTAACTATCCTATCCATATTAGTAGTAATTTTGCCTTCTTTGTCCCTTAGTGCATACATCCGATTTTTGCCTATCCCAAGTTTCCTCTTCACAGCTTTGACGCTTCCTCCGTTTTTCAGAGCGTGTTCAATTCTCTCCATGTTATACCTTCTTACATCGGATACCTTACGCCTATTAATCAGCTTCGAAAGCTCTGCCAGTTCTATTTTGTCTGTTGTGCTTGAGACTTTCATGATTGACGATTCTTAATGAGATTCTTCGTTTCCTGGGAAAGCTTGCCAGTGTCCTGTCTAACTACCTTGCCTCCAACTCCCACTGCACACTCCGTAATGATACTCGTCAGATTATCATTCATTGTATCTATGCTAAGGTTGGATTTCTCACTAAGAGCCGAGTGCCTGTTCTGAAGCGAGACTCTGAATTCCTGTACTTTCCCTCTCAGTGCCAGCTCATTGATTGGCTTCTTGCGTATCAGTTTCTGTCGTTCCTTCCTCAAATCTAGGTGAATTCGAGACCGTACCATTCTATGGTCACTGCATCGTACCTTGCCAATCACTTCCACGTCTTGCACGATGCCTGGGTGTGCACTCATTATAAAGTCTATTTCGTTCTTATTTTCGCCATTAGGACTCCTTTATGTCCACTTGCGGTTTCCTCGTTTTCGGTAGAAGGTATTCAAAATGCGTAAATTATTGCGTTCTGCGAATTCCACTAGTAGCTCTCCTCTGGCGTTTCTAGTACCGATGCCATAATCTCCTACTGCCTGGTCTCCCACCTGCTTCTTCCCTACCTTTGCATTAAAGTCTCCCATCAGTATTGTATACTGTGTTTTACCTTACTCATTGCCGATTCCACGTCTTCATAGAAGCTTTCAACTGAAGCGTCATCATGGCTGGATGTAGGCGCGTAAGCCTGTACCACCTTCATCTTGTATCTCTTATTCAGTTTAATTGCGATACCTATCACCCTTTCATTAATGCTATAGTATTCCTCTATGTTGCCAGCTATGTTTCTGTGAATTAGGAACCCCACTCCCAGTTCTCTTCTGTCAGCCAAGCCCCGATAGCAAAGGACATGCCCATTCTGTAGCACCGTATAGGCCTCATCTGTCCTCCTAACCTGAGGTAGCAGAAATCAAACGCGAGAATGTTATGCTCGGGAGCCTAGCAGTACAGATTAATCAAGAGGGGTACATAGTAGCGCAAACTGGGAAAACACAGATAGGAGAAAAGAAGCAGGAGAGAGCAGTAAGGTCGAAGGCTAAACTTGAGATTAAGATAATAGGCATAAGCAACGACACATTAGTGAGAGAATTTTCAAAAGTGTTTCGTATTAAGAAGAGAGGCACGAGCTGCATTAGTGATACAACTGTTTCACTTTATCAAAATGAGCTGTAGCTTCTTGTAAGGGAGTGTGATCAGTTTTTATCGATATTGATGCACGCATGTGCAGAGAGCTGTAATCTGGGGGCATGTTCTTTCGAATAAACATTTGAAGTGTGGAAGTTTAGCGCCTGACCTTCCTGCTTTCTGCAACTACTTTTCTCTGATCTGTGTTTTTACGTTTGTGCTACCCCATTGACGTTAAAGGGTACTGACGTAAGAACTTCATCCTCATGTTTTTCTGCTGCAATGTGTTTCTGTTAGTCATAACACGACACATTGTTTGCTGCAGCACGTGACAGGTAATCAACTACAGGCCCCTAATTATCGACCAGTTTCGGAAAAGCCGCCGGGTGCAACTAGTGCCAGCTAGCGTGTACACCTTTCGACCATATTAGCACACAGAACTGTGACACACTTTCGCGCGGTCCGCATCAAGAATTACTTTCGGGTAGGAAAGGGGAGGGACTGCAGTTTCCCCAAACACTAAACTTTCAAATCATGGGCCAGGACCACGCACTCGCGACCAGCCATCGAAAAGTATAGGCTGTGGGAATAAACGCAGTAAAAGAAAAATGGCTACTAAGAAGTCATGATAACTTGTTTTATTGGCTGTAGCGTGGCGACGTGAGGGAAGTAGGGTCCCCAAAGGGCCCCCTTCTAGAGTGTCAATAGCACGGTGGAGACGAGCGCTCACACAAACTTGAAAATTAATTTAAAATGCCTTTCAAGCTATATTTGCTGTTGATATTTTGCAGATTATATATGAATGTTCACGGGGATCGACCCCGCAGAGTATTTCAGTCGGAAAATTTCGTGTCAGTACTTTTTTTAGTCAGCTTGCCCAACAACAAGTCTTACTCAAAAAGTATGTGAACTTAGAAAGGTAGTGACACCCACCCAAACCCTTAGACTTACTCTCCTTGGCACACCTGCCCCTTGCAACAATGGGGAGGATCAGGGCGCTGCTATCTTACCCACTAAAAAACGAGCCAGGCAAAGGCACAAAACAAGCCAGTGACAGTCTGAAATCAAAGGCATGCTCATCGAACTGCAAAACGCAGTGGGAAACCTGTCTTTAGCCTTGTCTGGTCTCACAGCTATGGTAGCAAAGCTCAAAGAATGTTCGATGTGGGCATTGACCCTTTCACTACCTTCATAGATGGATGCGAATTTTCACAGCATGAATCACGTCCTGATTCCAAACTCTTTTATGATGGATAAACGCTCTGCGCGTGGCTCCAGTTTCTCAACAGCTCTCTATTTACCATCACAAGAGGAAATGATAAGTATCTCTTGGTCTACCAGTGAAATAGCGGAGGTCTAGCCGGGGAATAAAATTGGTCCTATAAGAAACTGTGTGAAACGTCCAACCTAAACCTATTCTGTAATGCTACAAGAAACCGTCAACACGTCCCCCAACATCTTGGGCTACTATGCCCTCATCCATAAATGTCGGAAATACAGAGGCAATGAAACGCTTGTCAGAAAGGGCCTCGTACCCCTAAAAGATCAAAGGTTCACAAGCTGAGCATATTATTTATTTATTTATTTATTTATTCAGTTACCCTCAAGGCCCGAGGGCATTACAGAGGGGAGTGGGTACATACATACATGTACAGCATACAAAGCAAAATACAACAACAGAAAAATTACAATCGTCGCTTGCTACAGGGTTGAACTGAGGCTACGTACAAATAAAGGTAGTGACGGCAATTTTAATAAAGCAGCATCGTTTATACCAACAATATCACAAGGAAGATGATTCCAGCATACAGATGTTTTTGGCACAAATGAATTATAAAAACACTTGGGGTGCGCTAAAGGAAGTCCTACTTTATGGCGATGATCAATACGAGTGGAAACATAAGTTGGTTGGGCCAATAATCTGCTTCTGAGTAACGGATTGGTGAAGTAAATTTTATGGAATATACACAGCCGAGACACTTTCCTGCGAAGAGACAGTAGGGGTAATGCTAGTGTAGTTTTCATTGATGTGACGCTCGAGGTGCGATGGTAATTTGAAAGGATGAAGCGCGCTGCCCGATTCTGCACTCGTTCTAATTCATAGATAAGCGAGTCATGACCAGGGTCCCAAACAGATGCTGCATATTGTAATCTGCTACGTACCAATACTTTGTAGAGTAAGAGTTTCAAGGAAATGGGTACCTGATTAAAATTTCTTCGAAGGTAACCCAACGTGCTATTAGCTTTACCTGCAATATATTCAATGTGTGTCTTCCAAGACAATGTAAAAGTTATGTGGATACCTAGATACTTATAAGAATTTACTACTTCGAGAAGAACATTATTAATATGATACGACCTGATACTAGTGCTGTGTCGGTTAACATGCATGTATTTGCATTTGTTAAAGTTTAACGCCATGCCCCAAGTCTCACACCATTCCTGAACCCGATCCATATCAGCCTGCAATTCTAGAACATCTGAATGTCCCTTAATTGCCCGATAAATTACGCAGTCATCTGCGAAAATTATTATGACAGAGCGCCACAAGCGAGCACTCAACAAAGCGCGCACCTCCGTATTTTAACCGCTACGTGAAATCGAGGCACCAGACAGACGCGACAAAAGCCTGCGCAAAGAAATAAGCATCAAAAAGATGCTGCGCGTGCACCTCTTCTTCACGAAAACCACGCCGCCAAGCTGTCCAACTTCCTCGCATCTATCTCCGAGCGATCTGTGGAAACATATTGAAGGAAAGGGGCATGGTGCTGCACAGTTGCGTCACGTTACAAGATAGGTCCCACCCTTTCCACAGCCTTGGCTGTTTGGGCGCACCGACGAAACTCTCAGAAATTTTAGGAACCTAGCGGCTAGTACATATAAGCCAGAAGCGAAGGGAGTCGCATCAGGAGATGAAGAGAGTTTGCTGAAACTTTTTTCAAGCAGTGGGGACCAAGCAGAGGGGAAGAAGTGTGTTTGCCACCTGCGAGTGAAGGCTTGTCTTACAAGCAGGAGAAGAGTGTGTTTACCGCCAGTGGACGAAGAAGTATTCTGCAGCTACAGCGCTTGAGTGGCCGACGTGGTACCGGCAACGTAGTTTTGTTATTTTAGTGGGGATATTTGATGACGTGAGAATTTCCTGAAAGAGAAACTTCGGACCTTGCGGGATGACAACTGGCGCTACACTTTGAGTGAGTTTTCCTTTAAGAGAAGCATTCAAGCTTTGTTCCAAAAACTTTGGACTAAATTCGTTTGATGAACATTTTAGTCTGTATTTAGTGCATGAGATTGCATTATAGCGAGTGTTGTTTGTGCCTGTTGCTTTGAGTGTACCTTGTTGTTTGTGCCTATTGTTTTGAACTTATTGGAGTATCTTGTGGGTGGTGACGTTTTGTATTGGATAATGGTCGTGTGTGCATGTTTGTGTGTTGTTTGTTTCCGTATTTGAGAATATATATTTTTGTTTTGTTATGAACTCTCAGCTTTGCCTTGTTTTTTGGACTACAGCTGGAATTGACTGGCGCACCATAAGAACCAATTCTAAATTATTCATTCTTTCGTGGTGTGTTTACGGGAGGGGGGGGGGGGGGGTGGCGATACATCTGCAAGGCTGTAGGACTAGGATTTATAGTGACACAAAATGTGGATTGATGGTATTTAATGATCAAAGTGACCAGGCGGTCTCAATACAGGGCCAAGAAATACCGAGCGCAAGTTAGTACAAGTACTTTGAAGTAGGGGTAAATAAGGGAGATAAATAAGTGGAGGCACAGAAAAAAACATCAGCAATAAAGTGAAAGAAGAATGCTGCAATAATGAAGCACAGAGATTTATAGGAAAACAATCGGTACAAAGTTATTCGAGGTCTGTGGAAAGGCCTAATGGCATTTGGGAACTCAGAAATTTGCATGAAGTCAGATGTGCAATCAGGAAAAGATGTAAATCAAAGGAATGTGGGACATGTCATGTTAGGTGCTTACAGGAAGACAATGACTGAGGCTGTAAAGGGGGATATGGGATGGACAGCTTTTGAAGTAAGGGAAGCTCAGAGCAAAAGCAGATTTAAAAAGAGGCTCAAGAAAATGAAGGAGGGTATATAGGCAGAAAAGGTGCTTAGGTATTGTATATGAAGAGCGTGGACACAAGTGGAGAAAAAAAACTGCGAAGCTTACCAGTAAATATACAGCTGGCAGTGTGGGCGACATGGCAACAAAGAGCATCAAGCGAAAAATCAGAGAGGCAGAGAGGTTGTATTGGATGACTGTGAAGGAAAAGAAGCCGGCTCTCAGTAACATACGAAAAGGGCAAGAATGAAATAAGGTGGGAGAGGTTTTATGATAATTCAAGGGAAAGCGCGTTACTTATTAAAGCAAGGTCAGGTCGCCTTAGAACGCCTAGTCAAAAGCGAGATTCAACAAAGAAAATTATATATGCCATGGGGGAGCTAAAGAAATGATGGAATATGTTCTAATTGAGTGTAGTGATATCCATCCAGGTATACTTGTGGGTACAAGCCTACATGAGGCTTTGGACTTCGGGGAAAAACATAGAAACCTGAACACGTTCGCGATAGAAGCAAGTAAGAGACGGTTAGATTATTGGTGGTAGAAAAGTAGAGATGAATGACTGAAATAATAGGAAAATGAGATCATTTTGTCTGAAGAGGGAGGGAGATAGAGTATAAATTGACATTTTTTGTTATATTAAGATTGATTCACTTGAAGCAGATAAGCAATTAGACTAACATAAAAACAAAGTTTTCTTTTCATTTTTTTTGCGAGCCTGGTGGCACACCTGTCACCACCTTGTTATAAAATGGATGCTCATAGCATCCATTCATCCATCCATCTACATTTAAATGCGCATGTGTACTTTATAAAGTGAATAGGTGGATAAGTGCCCTATAACTCAGTGGTAGAGCACCGATTGCATTATTCGAAGGTCGCAGGTTTGGACCCTGCTGGTTTCATGTTAACTTGTCATCCCCCTTGTTTCTTCTCATTTACATTACAATCACTCAAGTTTCAAGTTTATTTTGCAGTTATTAGTACAGAAAAAGGAACAGTATACAAAGTATATATACAGGAGGAGGTCCGAAAGCACAATGCTGCAGGAGGACCTTCTGTTCAAAATGGGAATAGAAAGTTTACTCAGCAGTAACAGTGAAAAAAGAGAGATGAGTAAATTGATAAAACCAACACTAACTAAGAAACAAGTGAAAAGAAGAGTGGAATAAACAATATAACACTAAGAAACAAGTAAAAGAAGAGTAGAATAAACAATATAACAGGATAAAACATCTAGTAATTCATCAACTATAAATACAATTGGTTTTTAAATGAGCCAATCGTCGAGCATTGTTTGACGTGAGATAGCAATGACTTTCATAATGATAATGCTGAGAAATATGCAGTGTGGCGACCAAAATCAGTGGGGATAGTAGGTAGTAAAAAATTTTCATTTGAAGTGAATCTAGTACGAATATAGTTAGACGAGACATTAGAATAAAAAACGCTTGATGGAAAAGATGGTGCAGTGACTTGAACAGCATGATGTTTAAATAAACTAACAGTAGAAAGTATCTCTAAGTTATGAAGTAATGATGATGCACGAGAACCGTATGAACTGAAGGTTTCACTCTGATGGTTCGTCCTAAGTAGCCATATACCTTTACAACTTTCAGTGTCTCTACACCTATTGCAAAGTGCAGTTTTCCGCTGAGACTGTTGCACATTACTTTAGTCTTGTGGCATATTTATTTTCTGACCTACTATTCTGCTTTCCGTGTCCATTCTGTAACCATGAGCTCTAATTCGTCCCCCGAGTTACTCATCAAGACAATGTCATCAACGAATCGCAGGTTACTAAGATACTCTCCATTAACTCTTATTCCTAACTCTTCCCAATCTAGTGTCCTGAAAGCCTCCTGTAAAGAGGCGGTGAGTAGCACTGGAGATATTGTGTCTCCCTGGCTTACACCCTTCTTTATTGGGGTTCGGTCACTTTCTTTATGGAGAACAAAGGTGGCTGTGGATATACTGTAGATTTTTCTAGTTTGTTTATGTAGAGTTTGTCGATGCCCTGATTCCATAGTGCCTGCATTACTGCTCATGTTGAGACTGAGTCAAACGCCTTCTTGTACTATGTATAGGGGTTGGCTGTATTCTGCACATTTCTCTATTGTTACCTGATTGATCGTATGAATATGGTCTATTGTGGAGTAATCTGTCCCTGAAATCCTCTTTGTTCCTTTGATTGAACTCAAATGTCGCCTTAATTCTAGTAGCTATTACTTCTGTAGATACAGTTGAATCTCATTATTCGAACACGTTTAATTCGAAGGTCCAGTTAATTCAAACTCATGCTGAGGTCCCGTCAAAGCTATGGATATTTGAATGGTCGAAAACACCCTGTAATTCGAATGCACAAGTACTTGCGATGTTTAATTAGAACATATCGCGCTCCAAAAATGCTCTCAGCACCTTGCCCAATCCCGCGGCGGCACCTCCGGCACCTCAACACTGTGCACAAAGAAAAAGAAAAGGAAAGGAGAAGCTGCGGTGGAATGTTTGCTCTCTCTCAAATGCCAATCTTCAGCGTACCTGTGCCACGTTTCTCTCTTTTCCGTCCCTGCCACCTAGAGACCCTTCTCCTTCCATGCCACGCATGACAAGAGAGAGGGGGAAAAAAGAAAGCTGTCAGAGTATTGGCTCTCTCTCACACGCCAGTGCCACGCTTACTTCTTTCCCGTTCCTGCCACGTAAACCCTTCTCCTTTCAACGGCCCGCGCTAAAAGAGAAAAAAAAAAGCCACGGTGGGGTGTTGGTTCTTTTTCAAATGCCAATCTGCATCTTTTCGTGTGACGACGCTTTTCCTTTCTCATCTTGTACTAGCCACGCTGCGACTGTGGCACAGAGGGCAGTAGTGGAGACGCAATCGTTGTCGTCGTCTTTAGAAAGTGTTGGCGCTGGAAATTGCCGCGCGCAACTTCTATTGCCAGGAGAATGCTGAAGCGGAAGTAGAAATGCTTTGCAAGCTGCTTGCGAAATTGACTCGCTGCAAGGCAAACGTGTGCAGACGCGCATCACCGATTACTTCTATTAATAACGGGTGACCTGTGATTTGTGAATAAATATAAGTTTTCTAAAACTTGTCTCTTGTGTGTTAGCTCAATGCACATGCACCACTGCATGGTGAGCCCTTCGTCCATTTAGCTTTCTTTAATTCAAACTTCTTTTAATTTGAACAAATGTTCGGGCCCCTTTGATTTCGAATTACGGAGATTTAACTTTAGTACTCGCATGTTATGAGTATTAAATATGGCTGGCATGGTAAATACCAAAAATGTAGATTACATTGTTTGTTACTTTTTTTGTAACTAAGGCCTATTATATAGTTGGTTCCTTCTTTTACCTTGGTCTACAAGTAGGAAAAATTTTGAGGTATAAAAATTTATGTCACAAAGGAAAAGCCTGGTAGGCTGTAGGCTGAATAAGACATTCACTTTGCTCTCATGCAATAGCTGGGTTAACTTCATGTTAATCATTTACATAAATGGCATGAAAAGCATTCCAGTCATCATAAAGCAAGTTTTGCAAAGGACATTGAAGGCATTGGGAGCTTTTCTGTGTGTTTGCAGGCAGTGGAGAGTGAGCACGTACTGCCAAGAATGTTCAAGGAGGTGTACTCCAAGGTTGAGGTAAGTTCCCCAGGCTGCTGTTGTTGTCACTCAGGTAAGGTAGTTGCTCCACTGTACTTGGCCATAGGTCTGAGACAACTGCAACAACCTTTTCTCTTGCAGCTACTAGAGCTGTCTAAAGATTTTGAATGACAGCAGGGCCGACAAAGGGAGCAAACATGAAATTTTCATTGCCCAGAATTCAAAACATAAAGCGTGCCTTGTAATGTTTTTTCTTTATTTGGAAAATTACCTGCACTGCCGTTTTATGCGTTATTGCAGGGTGGCACAGACCTTCATTGAATGAATCTGCAGTTTGCGCCCATCCAAGTCGGCTGGTAATCGATTCGACAATCAATTGATCGCCTGTGGGAAAATAAAAAGAGAATGTTTACTATCAGTCCTGGGATCTATAGTCGTACTTCAAATTTGTGGTCATGACGAGAGGACTGATAATTCGCTGCTGTCAAATAATCTGCAGCATTAATGTCTGTTGCCTTGTATAATTTAGTTTCAGTCATAGAGTAAGGTTTCGGTCTCTCAAGGATTGCCAATTAAGTAAGGTCTCTTTACATATCCCGGGTGTGGTGAACCTCAAGGTCCACCGGCTACCATGCTTTTGTGCTGACCAAGAGACAGCACGTCTGAAAACGAATGCTTTTAGTGGAACATGAAAAAGAACAGATGGCAGCGTTTCTCCCTCGAGCGAGTGCCAGCGCGTGAGCAGCAATGATGATGAGGATGAACGGCGTCTACTAGGCTAGTAAAGAGGAAGTTCCAACATCTTCCCAATGGCTAGCAAATGGCATCGCTCGTCTTTTACCTGGATCGAGCCATTTCGCATGGGTAGAGCAGAGCATCTGAACAGGGTGGTTGACTTCTGCTCCATCCGGCCAATGAAAAAGACAGGAGCTGAACTTTTCCATGAATTATCTCTCCTTTGTTGACAAAAAAATACTATATGAACTGAACCTTGCGGTGACCTCGCTACTCACCGTAGCAAGAAGTCACCGCTGGTTCAGGCTTAGCGAGCCACAGGGCCGAGTCTCTGTCACCTACTCACGTGTAGCGCGCCGCTCCGCGCGTGCTCAACTAAAAAAGTGTTAAGCGCGGCACGGCAAAACATGCGATGTTTTATTAACAGCAATACACAAACACTTTATTGCCTTTGGCGGCACCCCCAAACAACAATACAACGTCCGCTCGCGCAACGTGGAGCAAAGGCTCCTGCACGCGGATGTTCACGATAAATCGGAGACGACGAGCACGTAGCAGCTGGTAATGGCGAGTATGACACGCCGATTGGGAAGAGCTTTTTTCGCGGCTATGCTGCGCACTCTCACGAAGGCCGCTGGCTTGGTCACCAGAGTTAGAGCGAACATTGTACGCGAAAGTCTACAGCAAGTGCAGCTTGGCGTGGTGCGACCATTTCAAGCACTAGGCACCGCTGTTTGGCTTAGTGTGCAGCACCGAAGCTAACAGTCAGGTAAACACGCCCGCCAGGTATGCCTAGGCACCCAGGCAGGTTACAGTCTGGCGATTCTCAGAAGGGATGCAAACGAAGGAAAACCACGTGCTTACCAGGCACTGGCCAAGGAAGGAAGGATTCTTTTTGGCGGGCACGGGACTCAGCCTCGCTGATTCTCGCCGCCCCGGAGAACGCGCGCCGCACCCATCTATTGCCACGCGCTGTTACCAGAGCACGAGAAAAGAAAAGGAGCGACCGTACGGCAAAATGCCCGCGAAATAGTCACAGACACACCTCAGATCCCCACAACCTAGATCACGGCATGAATAATCTTTGAATCCTATTTAAACGTGAACATTTTCTACAGGGATTTTTCTAGCTGGGTGAAAATTCATACGAATAAAGTAAACTCTTCAGCCACTTATAGGCCAAAGTTTCTATAGCTAAAATTTAAGAACTGTAAACTGACTCAAAGTAGCATGGATAATTCAGCTAGTTGGTATTGATCCATCTTTTAACTAAATAGGGTGCTCACATGTACACTCAAAAAATTTGCACAGACCAAGAGTGCCTACACGCAACTAAAGTTTATTTGGAAGAAAGGTACATACATATATCACTTCTGTAACATAACCTGGCTGGTGAAACAGCGAACAAAAATAAAAATGGGTCTATAGATACTAACAGGGCTGATGAGATGTGAAAATATTTTTCTGTTAACGTGATGAAAGAGGCGCTTATGCATTTCTTCCCACTTTTCCTAATGTGAAACACCTCTATCAGCTCTCTGGTGGTTCGATCTGGGTGTTTTAATAAAATAGCATAACAAAAAAAGGGGTCGCAACTGCACGAGCTGCAATGTTCAGGCAAGTGTGAACTATCTTTTGTGTCCAATGATCTCCTGTGTTCTTGCAACCTTTTGTTGACACATCTTCCCATTCGGCCTATGTAGATAAGACCACGGACATAATACGAAATATACAACACCTGTTTCACACTTAATATACGACATTGGGGTAGTCTTTTTGGCCCCAAACAAATTAAACAAGCTATGTAGCAGAATAGATAGAAAACTAGCACAAAACTCTAAGGGTCGAAAATAAGGAGGATGTGACAGAAATCATAGGCAGATGTGAAACAATGGTATCCAAAATGAATGCCATTGTTGTCGACTGCCATTGCATTTCTGCAGTTCTAGTTGTGGCAGTCACATCAATGGAAGCTCGGCTTATGCTCTGGCACGAGACTTGGGACTCGCGGTATTTCTGAATCGCAAAGCGAAGCTTTGGCTTCAACATGGCAATCTTGTCCCCGGAGCTGCTCGGTTCTGTCATTTGTCTCGATCAGCTTGTTGGGAATCTCATCTAGTAGGCTGTCATTGACAGTATGCTGTCATTGACACAATAATAGTATGCTGTCATTGTTAACTGATCGTAAATCGCATTAGTTCAGTTTATTGAATCAACTGAACGTGCTCAAGTGCATGAATATGTACTTTGTGAAAAGAATGCCATATGATACAGGCATATTCCAGTATAAACCTAACGTAGGCATAGTATGCAGCCTGTGTAACCTCTGTTCTTTCGTGTTTAAGATCGCTTTGTAAAAATACGACTTTTTCAGCTCTACTGACAACAGTGGTCATGTGTTCAGACCATACGCCATCCTTAGAAAACATACCACTCAAGTACTTTTGTCTTCTTTCCTAACAGCCAGTTTGTTTAAGATGTATTGATTCATGAATCTATTGACCTTTCAGTAAAACTAACATTAACACACTTATTAGTGTTTAGCAGCATACCTCCACGGGACTAAAGCCATCCTAAAGCTGGGTAATATTCGTTTGGTCAGTCAATTCAGTGTACAAAACACAATCATCAGCAAACATTCTAATGAGAAACTTGATAGTATATGAAATATTATTAAAGGGCCACTCACCAGACCCCATAACAAATTTTATTTATACTGTGAAAGTTGTTGTGTGCACGATGAGGAGCATTATGACAACAAAATTTTTCAGTTAGTTCATTGCAAGCTGAGAAACTGGTGTTTTTTTTTCCTTTTTTTTTAAGCAGCGAGAAACAAGGATGAGAGAAGACAAACTGGAAACCCTTGCCGCTCGCTCCCCCGCGTAGCCTTCGCCAGCCAAAACTCTTCCCTACTTTCTCCGGCATCCGACTGAGAAGTCACGTGCACATGACAAGCCTGAACAATGCGCATGACAAGCCTGAACAAGCCCAATCTCCAAGCACACGAGCCACATTCTTTTTTTTTTTTTTTTTTGACCAGCGTTATATTGTGGTGTACTGCCTGTTTCCGTGTGATCGTCTGGAAACGCTGGCCTAGACGCGGTAGAATAGATGAGCATAATGAGTGCATGAACACGTAGGAGACTTTCGCTTGTATGGCTGTCATCTACTTGATGCGCTGACCGCGAGTAAACAAACCCATGCGAAACGCCGGCACATTAGCCCTGCATCTTGTTGCAATTTCACTGGAAAAAAGATGAAAAGAGACGCACACATTCCCTCATTGCATCTCATTATTTGTCTAGAGTTTTAATAATATCTTCAAGCTACAGGTTACATAAACTACGCATGTTATGTTAAATAATTTTTGCCATGTCACGTGAAAATTTTGGCAAAGTCAGAGCACAGTCGTCTACGTAGAAGAGCAACGTCACTGCACTGCCGTGTACGTAGGGCCATTCATGCGTGCACGTCTTGAACTCATTTTCTGGGCACACACCCGCTAAAAGAGGGGGAAACAACGTTCATGTTGAAATTTGACCCATTTCCGTGGCACGTAGCATTTCATATTTTGGCAGACGTGATCATAAATGCCCCATCTATGCATTGCACTTGTCAGCTCAATTTTGTCAAACCTGGTGAGTGGCCAGGTGTGGAGCAGCGGCACCTTTGTGCCAATGTGTGGCAAACTTAGTTATTTGCACCATTCTGGGCCAAACTACACGTGTTGCGCCAGAGTCATTTAGCGAAACCCTTCCGTTCCTTATCACTCAAATTTAGCAGCAAGGTGCAAAAGCAGTCGTGCCTCATGCCTGAAAATGTGCTTAAACATCGTCTTTTTGGTTTCATCGAAATGGTTATTCATCGTAGAATATTTTACTGTGCAGCGGGTTAGATACATACAAAAAGGGACACGGCACTGAGCTCTCAACTGAAATTTATTCGAAAAAAGGGAGGAAATATGTAGAAAACATTGGCTGATCAAAACTGTGTACAAGTGCTACAACACAGCACGATTCATGTCCTGTGTAACTGGCAGTTATATTGTTTATAAAGAATGATAGATGGCTGACTTATGCACTTGTTATTCGGTCTAATGGAAAATGCTTCAGCTATTTCACATGTGCGCTGATCACATGCCTATATTTGGTAGCTGTTCTCTATAAGTGGGGCACACACCCGCATGATCTACAAAGAGCTGCCAAATGAGACGCGATTGCAGCACCTGATAGCGTCAGCTCATGCTCTCGTAGGTGCACGTTCAAGCAATGCCTCGTTTCGCCTACGTATTTGCAGCAGCAAGACAGTGGAATGGCATAAACCACACAGTAACACAAGACACATATGTGTGGACATGATTATTTATTATTATTTATTAGAATACCCTCAGGGCCCGTAGGGCATTACAGAGGGGGTGGGTACAACATATAACACACAAGAAAAAAAGACAAAATAAAGAAACAAGTATCAGATGCGCAAATCAGGAAGGCAACATAAGTCAACTAAAAATGTATAAGAATTCAAGCACATACAAGACAAAGATAGATAGTGGAAACTGCGTATAGTTACAAGCATTGCTGAGAAATTGCAGTCTTGAATAACAAAGGGTCTGTTATTGATACAACGGAAGAGGGAAGGTGGTTCCAATCGGCGGCTGTTTTCGGTAAGAAGGCTGCTGAAAAGAATTTGGTGCGGCAAAACGGAATGGCAACCTTATGCTGATGATCAATGCGCGACGAGTGGTATGACGGTTGTGAAATGAGGTCTCGCTTCATTGATGGATTGTGAAAAAATATCTTATGAAAAAAATGCAGTCGCGCCAGTTTCCTCCGGACAGTTAAATTGGGTAGGTCAAGGTTAGATTTCATTTCTGATATGCTAGCAGTACGGGAATAATTAGAACAAATGAACCGAACTGAGCGGTTCTGAACAGATTCTAACGCGTTAATTAAATTTTGCTGCACGGGATCCCATATAGCGGACGCGTACTCAAGCTTTGGGCGAATTTGTGATCGGTATAATAGAATTTGAGGGACAGCGGAGCGCGAGAAAAGTTGCGGCGTAAGTATCCTAGCGTTCGGTTAGCGTTATTACAGATGTAGGTAACATGCGTGTGCCAGGATAGATTGTTGGTAATGTAAACGCCGAGGTACTTATATGAAGAGACATGCTGGAGGGGAACGGCGTGAATTCTGTAGGTACAGGGGGGAAATAGATCGCCGGGTTATTGACATGCATTTAGATTTGTTAGAGTTGAGAGTCATAAGCCATTTATTGCACCAGGTTGAGACAGTGTCAAGGTCTGACTGTAGAAATTGGTTATCATATTCATTGTTTATTTCGCGGTAAATTACACAATCATCTGCAAATAACCTTATAGTGGAGTTAATGCTGTCTGGGAGATCATTAATATATAAGAAAGAGCAAAGGGCCTAATACCACAGTTGTTCTCATTCTCTGGCTGCTAGCGTAACGCTCTATTCACCAAAACACACACACTACCCACTTATTACGAGCTGAAAACAACACGTTAATGTCATAACGAGCACCAACGTTTTTCAAACCATGCACGGTTCTGTGTATGTTGTGGGAATCGAGGCTAGCTCGCCGCCTCTGCGCGGGCTTTGCCGCCTCTTTCTGCATTCTCATGTCCCAACATGACTTCCTTCCTCCGTGATCTACCGCGCTAGGAGAGCAGGTAGTGACATTTAAGACCTCTCACGGTAGCGGATGTCAACTGTGGCGCCATGCCCAAAGTCTCCTGGGGCATTTGGTGCATGTTGGCAGTCAGTCAGAACCTTTCCGGGACGCAAGGGGTAAGCACGCATTTCTTTTTCGTCCGTCGAATCTCTTTGTTAGGGGCTCATTCAAACTTGGCTAACGGCTCCTTGAGCCAGTGGCGAACGCTTACCTTTTGTCGCCCCCCTTCCGAACGCTAGGGCGAAGAGTGGTGCAGTGTCCTAGTGTGTGGCCAGGCTACGCTGACCTGTATCTCTCTGAAGCTAACGCAAGCGCTTTTGCCCTCGCTCGAGCAACTGAGCCCTTTGTCCCGGTGTCCCCGTGAATAACCTTTGCCCACAGAGACTGCTTGCCGCACCCTGTGTAGTACTTCTCGCCCGTGTCATGGATAAGCCCATTTGCTTTCCTGCCTCGCCTTTGCAACGGGCTGTGTACTGCGTTTTTGGTGTTGCCACAGACAATAAAAGGTTGCGACCTTGAGCAGTACCGTGTTCTCGCCATGGTGACAGTTACGCGTGCACTGCGGCTTGCCAAGATCGGATCCACACTAGTGACCGTACTCCTTCAGGATACGTGTACACTACACTGGCGCCCAACGCGATATCAAAAGCTCTAAGCTTACGTCAGTTCACTTCAGTCAGTTCACTTCACGATTCGGGCTCATCGCAACATGCCTGCTTTGTGGCATTTTTGTCTGCTGACCGTTTTATGCGAATGCCGCGTTGCACAAAGAGGCCATCGCCTCAATCAATGGGCACCCTTCGGCAGCCGTTTGTGTCGTCACCCCCTTTTGTGGTGAGCACACAACAAACGTGGTAGCTGCTGTGCTATCTTGTGCCACCTGATGTCTGCTGAAAATCTTAAACGTGGTAGCTGCTGTGCTATCTTGTGCCACCTGACGTCTGCTGAGAACCTTGATCCCGTTGGGATGACCACTCACGGTGCCTCAGCACACGCAAGCATCAGGGGCAAAACAGCGGCGAAAAAAAAGATTCCCCATGTGGATGGCCCTCGCTGCTATCTAGGTAAACAGTGCACGACGTAGAGGCCGAACGTGGGAGCTTTCCGAAGGCCACAGGGCCGAGAGGGAACCCGTGACGCCGTGGACGCAGTGATTGCTGCGGTCCCGATTAGGCGCTATACCGGACCCCCCCCCCTCCCCCCCCCCTTGGGAGAATAGGGATCGCTTTCGGCAGCAAAGAGCTACAGAAGGCTCAGCAAAGTGATCCGTTTCGTGTCTCGGAGACACAGAGCGTCATGGACGCTGCTTGCTCTCCAGCGGCCGCCCATAACTGCCGTCTCGAAGAGACGGTGTGCCGTTACGCTGCTTGCTCTGCAGCAGGCGCGAATAGGAGGCTGGAAACAGAGTATGTCACTGAGTCACCAGTGATTCATTTTACTGGACCATGATGGCTCCTACTGAACTATATAGCCACCGGCGAAAAGTCCGCGGATCCGTTTAAAGTGGCTCTTCCCAAAAAAGTATGAGAGCCGCACTGTGCAATCCTCTCACAACGAACTCATGGCCAGTCATTTGAGTGGCTCGAAAGTTTTCACAAACTGAACAACGTTGTGACCTGGCCCGGCATGAAGCGTGGCATTTATCGCTGTTCCGTGCCCACCATGTCTGGCAAACAGTTGAACCAAGTGTTGGCAAGCCACCCAGTTTTATGAACCAATATTCAGTGCACATCTGTGGCGTACTTGCTAAAATATCCCCTTTTCGGGAAAGCTCAGTCATAATCGCAGACCTGAAACCTTTGTGTCACGGTCTGACAAGCTCGTATCAGCGCCCTGGGGCACTTCGTGCAAGCAACAGGGCACACCTGGGGCGGCAGACAGCATTCCGACCGCGCACCGGTATAATCTAAGGAAACAGTCACCTTTGTGATTTCGCGCTGGACGGCAGACTTCTCCGCAACGGAAGGCCCTTAGTTTACTGTCTAGCCTCAGTACAGGTTAGCTTCTTCACGACCTGTTCTCGTAAAGAAGTTGACTCCGCCCAGTTTGATGCCAGTGTTTATTTTTTTAAGTGTTCATGTGTATTTTATACTTATACGTTTATTTTGTCTCATATTAAGTATTCATTTGTATTTTGTTTTTGTTTTCTTTTGGCCAGATATTGTATGTCATTCTTGCTCTGTTTAACTTTTTTGTGCATTCATTTGTGCTACCAGCGAAGGGAGTTGTGACCTTGAAAATTGCTACTTATGTGTGGAGAGAGGGACAAAAGAAGCTTGGCACATTTGCTCGTGCAGCCGTCGACGGTGTGTGTGTGTGTGTGCGTGCTTTTGTGTGTACATGCGTGACACTTCTGTGTGTGCCCGGAAAGAGCGCGCATCGTAGTTTCATCCCTTCAACATGGACTCTAGAGGTGCTCGATGCCCTGACCCAGTGGTATCAGACAGTCCGGCTGTGCTCTGCTCTTGGCCATTGCCAGAGTCTTTCAATGCTTTTCTAGTCACGAAACTCCAGCCTAAGTTTTATTCAGGGACAAAAGCTGCCGCTAGGATTGCCCCTGTTAGCATAAAGGCTTTGCCAGCGGCTGGCGACGCTTGCGAACCGACTGTTTCTCCATCGGCAACGCGCCTAATTTCATCTGCTCTTAATTTCCACTTGCGAAAATGCAAGTGAAGTGTGCGTGTTTTTCATTCAGTTTACGCGTACCTTTGCTATTAAATAGAGGCAAGGCCACGCATGTTACCGAGGCGTATATGTTGCAGCGTTTGTTTGTTGCGGTAGTCACGGCTGCTATGTTCTCGCTTTGACAAGGCGGACATCTGGTGTTTTCGTTTTTTGACTATTCTTTGCAGTGTACTGCATTTGAGTTAACTAGCACCAGATTTAAATCAATATATACAGCCCTGGGCGACATGCTACGCTTAACAAATAGGTGTGCAAACGTACAGCACGTTGGGTTAGCGCTGTGTTTGCGCGATTTGTAGCGCGCTAATATTTTAAAAAATTTATCTAGGTTTGAAAAGTGAGTGTCGACATCATGAAGAAAAATGCTCACGAAACTGAAGCAGCATAACGGGCGTGCATAGGGGGGGGGGGGGGGGGTAGAAGTAAATGCTACACACTTGAGCGACTTTCCCGGCTGTCCACATAGGTATATGTGTCAACAGAAAAACTCGTATGGTCAGTGCCTGACACACTCCTCCCACCAAAACTACAAGTTAGTTGATCGCTTGTTATGAGCTTTAATGCGCTGACACTATGCAGCTTGGGCTTCGTAAGATATGCCAGCAGGTTTTCAAATATCCGGAGTATGGCACCAACGTGGAGCTTAGGCTTTTTTAGCTGCAGAAGCACAGATTGTCCACTTAGAACTCATCGGCTCGAATAATGTCCGTGGTGTCGAAATTTTTCTCGCACACACGAACGGCCTTCAACTCGAAGTTGAAAGCTCCCGTCTCCCGTCGTGGAATGGCTCGCTTCCACCTGTCGCGTTGTTTGCGATCGCTTGGGAGACAGAACAGCAAAGCTTTTTCCATACAACTCCGATAGCCAGAGCGGCAACCAGGTACGGAGCACGTCAGAGGCATGGTAGTTCGCATAGTTTGCTGTTCGTGATGATGTAGAGAGCATACCACACAACAAACAAACCAGTAAGCTCGCGCTCCAACGCACTGCAAATGCGGCCCGCCGCCGTGCAACCGCCTTCACCATACTGTTAGCGCCTTCGCGTAGACTTTGTCCCATATGAGCTCTCCCATAGCATTACGGAGAAGTTTCGTGACCAAAAAGTATTGAAAAACTCTGCCAACGCCGAGAAGCTTGGCTGCCTTTATAGCTCCTGCGCGTGGCAAGCTGACAGTCAGCACGTTGCTACCGGCCACGCGAGGCGCCTCACGCAGACCATCTGGTTGTCCTCTCTGATCCCTCAGGGAGGCCCGCTTCCTTAGCGAGGTTCCATTGTCATCCATCCAGAATGTGGGGGCCTATAAATTACCACCGAGCGGCGTTTATCGGACACACTGACCATCATCAAGAACAGCCACGAGCCATCATGAGCCCCTTCAGTGCCCCGACCTCGCACACGGGCGTCGCACCCAGTGGATTTGTCAGCTCTTTCCGC
>NW_023613110.1:0-54503 GCF_013339725.1 Rhipicephalus microplus
CCAAACGAATCTTGGAAATCAGCTTTGTGATCGTTCTTTTAAAGCGATAGCGTTGAAGAGCTCGTGTCGCCGAAAACTCGCCGCCGGCATCGGTCCTCTTGGGTGTGAGCGAAAAATCATCTTTGTGTCTGTGACCAAAAAATCGAGTTACCGAGATAGCCGTGGGAGGCCGCTACTTGTCCACGCGTGCGCACATGGTCGCACTGAAAAAACCGCGCATTCGATGAAAAAAAAATTGTGCTCAGGGTCACGAGGCACAGTAGGTCTATGCCCTGTCAACCCATCGCTCCTTAGCTTCCAGCACTTTCGTCGGGATGAAAGAAGAGACTAATGCAATTGAAGCATGCGAAAAAACCTTTGTGACTCCTGTGTACGACCGTCATCATTATAAAGTTTTTCGGCCTTTGTGAACGGGACGAAAATATTTCGACGCATTCCAAGCAAGGGTGTGCCGCAAGACGGGTTGATTTCCTCTTGACGAAACCTGAACTAGGGGTTCGGGACTGGTTCGCGCTAAGAAAACGCACGAGCCAAGAGAGGCCCTGGAGAGCTCGACTCAAAAAAGGCCAGTGTGCTTTGCTGCGAGCAAGGCTTTCGAGGTAGACAAGGAGGCAGCAGGGCCATTTTCGAGGTCAATGAGGATCTGGAAATCTCGGAACCAGCATGGTACTTGCAGTTTAGGCTGAAACCTAACGCCAAACTGGTTGTGGCTGCATCTTGCGAGGAGAACCGAAGTCTTGGATATTCGCCGCTAAGCCCCTGCTACTAGCAAACGAGGAATAGAATGTGGGGTTGAAGGGAAGGAAAAGACACTATGTGCTGCAGCCCTTGCGGGAGCCCGCCTCGACGACGAGGCGACTCGTCGAGGCGGACTGGCCGCCTCGACGAGTCGACCAGTCCTCCTTCTCCCTTTCTTTATAGGATCGGCTGAATGGGGTGGCATATTTTGACGATATGCTGGCCCACCACTACATTGTCCTACCCAAACAGTTAGGCAAATTTGACACGTGTACTGCAGCCGGTTTTTCGAACCTCACCCAGCTGCCAGAAGAATCTTGGAAGCCAATGTCATCGGGCGTGCGTGAAACTTGGTGACGTGTGTTTGACGCATGTACTGGCAGCTGGTTTTTCGAACCTCACCCAGCTGCCAGAAGAATCTTGGAAGCCAATATCATCGGACGTGCGCGAAACTTGGGGGCGTGTGCGAAAACGTCGGTGCAGTGCGTTGGTGACCATATTTGGTCATCGCGTAGACTGTGCCCTCTCCACGTGCATTGTGTGGTGTCTTTCCCCGCCTTCGTGGGTGGATCCCTTAGACCATGGAGCGCCCTATTGGCGGAAGCCGCGGACAATGCGCCCAGGGTTGGCAACGAGACGCTATATAAGCCGAACTCTTTCGAGTATTTAAAGTTCTACAGTTCAACAGCTCTCATGTACAGTTCTTGACTTCTACTTGATCACTTGATCACCTCTTTTTAATTCTCAGTTACTAACCATGTAAATAAATTGTTATCGTTTTTACGAGAGCCTCTACTGACTTGTTCGACGGTGGGTCCTAGGACGGGGGCCCGCTCCCAAACTGAAACCCGCAGAACCCGGAGTCGCAACACTCCACTCGCACTGGACGGATTCTTGAAATTTTCGCAATGTTGAATTTGTGAGGCAATAAGCTCTTCACGTAAATTCCTTTCATGGTTACTTGAAAAAGTGTTTCAGAGCCCTTTTAACGCATTTTGTTTGGCTGGTGTCACGACGAAAACGAGCCCATTCGGCGATAATAGCGCGCGCTAGCCCAATCTTGGGGCCGGATTTAGCTATCGCGTTCAACTCCTAAAGGCGAAGCTTAAGGGTCCTCCAATTTTTTCACAAAGGAATAGTGCCAAGCTACATCAGAGTCAGCGAGAAAATAGTCCGGTGGTACCTTATTTAGATATTCATAGCTAAATCTCCTAATTAGTTTTCCGCATTGGGACTCAAAGGATGAGGGTGTCGAGAGAGCGTCGTTCAAAAATGGAAAGTGTATTCAATGCAAGAACATTCAGGGTGTTTTCTTGTACACCTGTCTTGACTTTACAGGACTAAGGGCATTTAACTAATGCACTTTTGTAGAAGTATGCGGATGGACCCGCCAGGGTAGTTTAGAGGTTATGGTGGTCGACTGCTGACCCAAAGTTCGCGAGATCGAATCTCGGCCATGGTGGCCGCATTTTTGATTGAGCCGAACGTACCTTAAGCCCGTGAACTAACATTAGGTGCACATTAAGAACCCCAGGAGAGAAAGACTCTCTGGAACCTTGCAAAACGTGTCACTCACAATCAAATCATGACTTTGGGCCCTAAAACTCCAACAAATATTAGAACAGGTGTGGAGACGTCTGGTATTCGAGCACTACATAATTTACTAAAGGGACGTCAGGATGGCATACCATGCTGGTGGAAGCTTCCTACAAAAGTAGATATTCGGCTCACAATGATTGGGTTAAGTATAGGCTCAGAGCCTTTAAATTATGTTGGCTATTTTGTACGAGCTAGGGATTCTGCTCCATGTTGTCTAATATGTGTGTTCCAAAATATTTGGACGCATTTATGCTTACTGACTCGAATCTTCGTTTCATGTGATCATTGGTGCTTGTGAGTCCAGAAGCAACCTATAAAGCAAATCCGAGTCTCTCCGATCAACGTAAGGCAAAAGGCAGAACCCATTAGAAACGTCGCGCTTAGATTACACACAGTTATTCGGGGAACCCATGTGTAATTTGAGCGCTGGCTTGACATCTGAGGTAGCTGTGACTAGATGGTATGAATGTTCAATTTGGGGCTCTGCTTTTAATTCTATCTTTCTGAATTCAACATATTCTTCTACGGACTTCCCCTAAAATAAGATAATGTTCTTTGTATTAGATTATTTTTAGCTTTTATGTTATTATAGCGTGTTTCAAGGAAGAATCTGAGGCCACTCACCACTGTGTTTAATTGAGAATTAATTGAAACACGAGCTTATTATAGACTCATGTATAACGTCACATAAATTGTACCTTAATCATGTCCATACAAGGTGAAGACGAACTGGTTGCAATTTTATTTCCAATTGTGGTCTGATGATCACCAATTTATCATCGACCAACAGTTTTGTAACATGGCTTTACACAGCGGAAGAGAGAGCTCCACAGCGGAAGGGACAGCCACATTTTCTTCTGTTACGAAAAATCCGCATACACAGCAGGGGCACAATGTGTTTTGAGATGACAGGCACAAATAAATTAGCAGTACAACTCTTCTATAATGCGTACAAAATATACAAAACAGGGGCTAGCTCGCAGACAGAGCACTCAGATTTATGATTTCAACTTTATTGCATACGCTTTACTGGTGCCTCTAAGTAAACTGACACTGGTTTGGCCTGCGTACACCCAGGAAACTGAAGCGTTAAAAGAGGCCGGATAACATGATTTGTCAAGCACATTCTCCGACTGTCTGTGTTTTCACAGGCCAGTGTTTTTTTCCGGGTATCTGTGGTGTCATGTCTCTTTACGGGAAATAACGCTGCCTCGTGGACCTCTAGTAAAAAGCGGTTAGAAGGCGCTCATTAGGACATTTGATATCCTGCACACTGTTAGGCCTGCGAGTCCACAACGAGCATCCATGCCTCTGAAAAAGGCAATATGTGTCAAGACCAGCACGCGAGCCCACCTGACGCGAACAACTCAATGGTGTAATCACGCGGCGGCGCCTTCCAGCCTGGTGAGTCTTACGCTATGCGTGGCGATGTCACTCATCCTTGGGTGCAGCCACGTGCAGCGGCTTCACATTTGATGACAATGACGTGGTCCAGCGGCGAACCCATTGGAGGATTCTGGCCTCACGATCAGCGGCGCTTCAGGTTGGACATTTGGTTACTCAAAGAATCCACTCGGTGCATATAAAGAAGCCCTGCGGCGCGTCGCGAGCAGTAGACCTATGTGTCAGAGAAGAGAGTTCGGCTCTTCGAGTCTCTAAACTGTTGGCCCCAGTGCCGAATTTGTAACGCCTCTGTATATATTGTCACGAGCAAAGAAGACCTGCAGCCAGGAGTTCATTTGAACCAGAACAACGAAGAATTTCTCTTCTTCGCAGCCCAAAAACGAGTATGAGCCACAGAGGCTCGTTCATCAATGGTGGCATTATCCCCTCTCCCAAGAAGCATCGTCTCGATGCTGTACATGAAGGCAAAAAAAAGATGAAAATTAGCATGCGAGCAAAATGAATGGCGTAAGGCGGAATAGCGTAGTTGGTTGTGGGGACAAAAGTTAAATGAGGAATAAGAAAAATAGGACAAATGTGAGGCTTTATTGCCACTTTATTTATGGTATGTACGGTTCAACAGACTCCGTTTCTGCCCAGATGGAAAGACATGGTATCCCAACATTAGAATCACGATGTAAATCATTTATTCTAAAATTACTGTACCAAATAATTAACCGGAAGCTCTTATTTGATCACAGCCCCTACATTAGTCGCCTGGAAACACGGCGTGGTCGCCATTCACACTCCCTTGCTTTAACTCCGTATTTCTTCAAAACTAATCTCTTCAAATTTTCGTTTTTCCCGCGCACAATCTGTGAGTGGAACAACTTACCGTCTGCCGCCCTGCTGTCGACAAATTCTATTGACGCACATGTTTTCCTGAGGATGTAAAAATGTTTTGCAGTTTTTTTTTCTTCCCTTTAGTGCCGTGTTGTTTCCCTTTCTTTCCCTTTGCGATTCACGCAATCCCCCCTAAATCATCGCTGTTACGATAAGTTTGGTTGCATTATTGTTGTATGTGTGTGATGATTGAATTATTGTATGCTCTGTGATGTTTGGCTTGATTACCTTACTGCCTGTACCATTACTGCTTGGGCTCCATGCCTGCAGTATCTTGTAAATAAAATAATAAATAAATAAAAGACGAAACGAAAAGAAAGACGCGAAGTTACCAATAAGGTCAGTCACTCACTGGCGATTCACAGCGGGAAAAGTATGGTTTGAGACGTGAAACGTGAATGACTTCAGTTTGCGGGGTGAAACGGGAACGACTCGAATTGCCTTGTGGGAGAACCTCGTAAGTGACGTCGCTGAGACATCGTACGACCTTGCAAGGGCCGAAGTAGCGGCGAAGAAGCTTTTCTGAACGTCCACGCTGTCGGATAGAAATCCACACCCAGACTTCATCACCTGGCTTAAAAATAACTTCACGGTGGCGAAGATTGTAGCGACACGCGTCTGCGGTTTGGTGATGTTGAATACGGTGACGAGCAAGTTGACGGGCCTCTTCTGAGCACTGCGCGAATTTGGCGGCATCCGTGTGGTATATTCTTAAGTTGTCGGGCAGGAGCATGGTGTCGAGCATCGTCGTGACGTCGCGACCGTGGACTAAGCAAAAGGTGTGAAACCGGTACTTTCTTGAACAGCAGTGTCATACGCAAAGGTACGTAGGGAAGTAATGGCGTCCCAGTTCTTGCGATCCATGTCCACATACATTGACAGCATGTCTGCAATTGTCTTATTGAGCCGTTCAGTCAGCCCATTTGCTTGCGGGTGGTAAGCCGTTGTTTTACGATGTTCCGTGCCACTTAATCGCAAGACTTCCTGCAGCATCTCTGCGGTGAAAGCTGTCCCACGATAAGTTATGGTGACAGCTGGAGCACCGTGACATTAGACGATGCTGTTAACAAAAGATTGGGCGACATCTGCTGCGGTGGCTTTTGGAAGTGCCTTGGTTTCACAGTAGCCTGTTAAGTAGTCTGTAGCGACCACAATCCACCGGTTTTCAGACAAAGACGTGGGGAATGACCCCAGCAAGTCCATGGCAATCTGATGAAAGGGCGCCTTTGGTGGGCCTATTGGTTGCAGTAGTCCCGCTGGTCGTAAAGGTGAAATCTTACGTCGCTGACAGTCGCGACATGTGCGAACGTAGTGCTTCACAGTCTTTGCGAGACGTGGACAGTAGTAGGAGCGTTGAATCCGTTGCAGCGTGCGCGTATAGCCGAGGTGTCCGGATGATGGCTCATCATGACACGCACGTAAAATGTCACCACGAAGCGTAGTTGGCACAACAAGCAGATACGTAGCTTGTGTAGGATGAAAGTTGTTTTTATAAAGCACTCTATCAAGGAAACAATAAGAGGATAGCGAGCGTGCAAAGCTTCGAGGAGGGTGGGAATTGCGTCCTTCCAGGTAGTCAATGAGCGGGATGAGCTCCGAGTCGTGACGCTGTTGCTCAGCTAAGTGGGTTGCTGATACGGCAGAGAGAAAAGTGTTGTCGTCTTCAAGGTCAGTGTTGGCATTTTCGACCGGTGCACGTGAGAGACAGTCGGCGTCGGTGTGTTTCCGCCCAGATTTGAGAACGATTGTGACATTGAAATCTTGTAGCCGAAGGGTCCATCGTGCTAGACGACCTGAGGGATCTATGAGATTTGCGAGCCAACAAAGGGAATGGTGGTCGCTAACTACCCTGAATAGGCGGCCATACAAGTATGGGCGGAACTTTGTTATGGCCCAGACAACAGCGAGGCATTCCTTTTCGGTGGCAGAATAGTGTTTTTCCGCTGGGGATAACGTTCTGCTCGCATAGAAGCGATCACGCGCTGTACGTCATTATGCCACTGAACTAATACCGCTCCTAGCCCAACGTTGCTAGCGTTAGTGTGTAATTCTGTGTCAGCGCTTTTGTCAAAATGACCCAGTACAGGTGGAGCCTGGAGGAGGTGTCGGAGGGTGTCGAACACATGGCACTGATCGGGACCCAAAACAAACAAGGCACCGTCTTTTGTAAGCTTGTTGAGGGGTTCAGCAATGTTGGAGAAGTTTTTGACAGAGCACCTGTGATACGCACAGAGCCCCAAAAATTGGCGTAGGTCGCGCTAATTTGTGGGCACGGGAAAGGCGGCAACGGCACGTGTTTTCTCCGGATCTGAGTGGATACCGTCATGGCTCACAAAGTGACCAAGGTACTTCCGTTAACCATATCCAAAATGACATTTGTCGGGTTTGAGAGACAACCCCGCTGTTTTGATTGCCTGAAGAACTGCATGAAGGTGTTGGACGTGTTGTTCAAACGTGTCTGCAAAGACCACGACGTCATCAAGGTAAACAAGACATGATTGCCATTTGAGCCCCGTGAGAACCGTATCCATCATTCTTTGGAAAGTAGCTGGCGCTGAGCATAGACCGAAAGGCAACACTTTAAACTCGTACAGGCCATCGGGAGTAATAAACGCCGTCTTTTCGCGGTCGCGCTCGTCCACTGCGATTTGCCAGTAGCCGCTACGCAAATCCATGGGGGAAAAATATTTAGCGTTGCGTATACGGTCCAACGAGTCATCCATCCGGGGTAAAGTATAAACGTCCTTTTTGGTGAGCTTGTTCAGTTTGCGGTAATCAACGCAAAAACGCAACGTACCGTCCTTCTTTACTAGCACAACTAAGCCCAGGGACTGGTCGATGGCTGAATGACGTCGTCCTGGAGCATCTGCTAGATGGTCACGTATAGCGTCTTGCTATTTTCGCGACACCCTATAGGCATGTTGTCGGATGGGTCTCTCGGTGGGTTGCGTGATGATACGATGCTGAGCAAGTGGTGTCTGTTTAATAACCTTTAAAGTAGTGGCAAAGCAGTCTTGAAATGAGCCGAGTATACGCAAAAGGCTTTCTCGTTGAGCCGAAGGTAGTCTCTCGTTTACGTCAAGAGTGCTCGCGAAGGCCTCGTCAGGGTGGCCATCGATGAAAACGAAGCTAACGTGGACGGACCATCGTAATCGGTAAGTTCTTCACAATATGCAATGACAGTGTGTCTCGTTAGGTGGCGATATTTGTGGCTGAAGTTCGTGACCAGCAGGCTAGCATGCCTATTGCTAGGCTTAATGATTCCTCGGGCAACACAAGATTTATCGTGAAATAAGAAGAGACAAATTGGCCTCTGCAATCACCGCGTCAGACACGTCCTGTCCTAATTCTACTTTGACAAAGAGGCTGCTTCGAGGTGGAAGAGTTAAAGAATCGTCGGTAACACGGAGCGCTCTTTTCCGGAATAGCGTACTGTCAGTTGCAGCGCAAAAAGGATCCTCGAACGACAAAAGAAATTCACGGAGGTCGATGACGGCACGGTATTCACGAAGAAAGTAGAATGACTGGCCGAGAACACACGCGCAATACGAGAAAAGAGCGCGCAAATGTCGACGTACGTATTCGAATGCGTGCTGTGCACATACCAGTAGGCGTCACCAGATGGCCACCTGCCATGCGCAACTGGAGTCCTTGCCATGGCGTGATAACCTTCCCCAGTTCAGATGCCAGTGTGGCGCTCATTACGGAATAGTCGGCACCGGTGTCGACAAGGGCGTTAACAGCATAATTGTCGACGAAGACGGCGATTTCGGCAGAAACAATCTTTTTGCTGTTGGAGAACACTGAAAAACCAGAATCGTCCTCGTCCGGTCGTTGCGTCGAAGGAGGATCTTTTACAGTTCGCCGGGCCGCAACTTTGCCGCCAGAAGTCGCCGTTCCTTGTTTCCCCTGCGGGGACTTGGTGACCGGCTCCTGAAAGGAGCGGAAGACGATGAGGGCAAACTGGGTGACGTAGACCGGCGAGGCGATGGTGATCTCGACTGGTGGTGCTGAATAGTTGAAGGAGTACATTGGCTCGTGAGATAAGCTTCGATTTCGCGGGAGCGTTCACTGTAGCGCGGGCATCGAGCATGAGGGTGGAAGCCGCGGAGGCCTAGTTGCGGGTATTGACAGTTCCGGTATACGTGACCCGCTTCACCGCAGTGATAGCAGAGTGGACGCTTATCCGAGGTGCGCCACGTGCTTGACTTGCTACCACATTGTCTTGAGGCAGACGGCAGATAGGTGGGTGTGCTCGAAAACCTTGAGCCGAGAGGCGGGCTCGAAGCAGTGTCGTGGAATGGCTGCATAGCCTGGTACTTTGGCCGCATAGCAGTATCTGTAGCCGGTGGCGCAGGGGATCGCAATGCCGCTGCGTATGTCAGGACTGAGGCCTCGGGAATCGGTGGTGCGATTGGGGCCAGGGGTGTGACGGCCTGCCGGACTTCTTGTCTGATTACATCCGCGAGGGCTGACACAGGTGGATGGGATCCCACTGCCTGAAGCTGTCGCAATTCGTCCCGAACTGTTACTTCGAATGAAGTCTGCGCTGCGAGGGCTTGTCTCTCGCTGTCAGAGGCGTAGAGCATGTGGTGGCCGGGATATGGCGTTCGTATTGTGACGACCGCTGCTACAGCGTACGTTCTATCGTGGCTGCCTCACTGATGAACTGGGCGACTGTCGTCGGTGGATTGCGCACGAGCCCAGCGAAAAGCTGTTCTTTTACTCTGCGCATCAGATGCCGCACCTTCTTTTCCCTGGGCATGGCAGGGTCCGCGCGCTTGAAGAGCCGAAGCATGTCTTCGACAAACATGGATACACGTTCGTTCGGCTGTTCGTTTCTGCAGGATATGGCTTGTTCAGCCCTCTCCTTCCTCTCGGTGTTGCGATAGGCGTCACGGATTTGTCGGCTAAACTCTTGTCATGTTGCAAAGGAGCCCTCGTGGTTCTCGTACCACATCGTCGCAGAATCCTCCAAGTAGAAGTAAACTCGGCGCAGCTTGCGAACATCGTCCCATTCGTTGATACTGGCAACCCGATCAAAGTGGTCGAGCCAGTCATCAACATCCTCGAAGATGTCTCCATGGAACGGCTTTGGTGTCTGTGGCGCATGAAAAACATGCGCGAGAAAAGAACCATGAGCATCGGTGGTTTGGACCGCCTGGCTTGTCATCGAAGTTGCCATCTTTCTGGGTGTCGATGCCAAGGGACGAAATTCAGGGGGTAACCCACGCAGGCGGCGGCTGATTCTTGTTCTGGGAGATGTAGCTGTCTCCACGATGGCCGACACAGCCGAAGTACACGTACCCAGCACCTCCACCAGTAATGTCACGAGCAAAACAAGACCTGCAGCCAGGAGTTCACTTGAACCAGAGCAACGAAGATGTTCTCTTCTTCGGAGCCCAAAAACGAGTATGAGCCACAGAAGCTCGTTCATCAATGGTGGCTATATGCTGTACATAAACCTTGTTTAACTCACCGTCGTCTCGTCCGCTCGTCTATCAGCTCTGCACAGAAGCAGTCGCGAGCTGAGAAACCTACGCTACCAAACGGCTGGTGACCGTGTCGACGGAGATCGGAGCAGTGGCGCCTTCGGGACTGTGTTGGCGTCGCCGTCTTTCGTAACAGTGGAGTCAGCAGCGAGATTCGTGGCACCCTTCGTAACGTCGTCGGAGGCGCGCTTCGTAACCGTGGTTGGCAGCTGCGGAATCGGCCAGCGTTAGTGACATCGATGCGGTGAGTGCCTGATGTTTTCTCCTCAGTTCACCAGACAACTCTAGCTCAGGTTTTAGTAGTTTAGAGAAGGGCTGTGTGAAGCATGAGAGTAAGCGTTGGTCGTTTCAAGCAAAGTCAGAGCGCTTTGAAATGAAAGTTGTTGCGGAGGGTATAAACACGGCAGTCTTAAAATTGCTTGTGCGTCTTGCTAGTAGACTTATAGTGGTTACGGCAAGTAGTTTCTTAACAGGGTGAAACAGCAAGAGGCTAGTGTGAACGATGGAGAACCTTAATGTGAAGGAACTCATCGAAATTTGTGAGGAATTCGGAATTACTTTGGGCCGTTCCAAACGGAAGCAAGCGATCTTCGAGATCATGAAGGATGAAAGAGTGTGGGCTGTGGAAGTCGACGAGACCTTGGTGGATATCAAAGCACACCGCCAGGAGGCCGAAAGGCGAGAAGTTCGCGAACTAAAGAAGCTGAAAGGCGCGAACGTCGCGAGCGTGTCACACGTTGACTTCGTGTTTCGTCTTAAAGGCGATTTAATTGAGTGGCTCAAGGGCGAAGGTGTTTATGACGATCGCGATAAAGTGGTGGAATGCATTGCATTGGAGCAATTCTCCCGCTGCATCGAGGAGGACGTCAAACTTTGGTTGCAGGACAAATTTGGTGAAGTGCAGCTAAACAAGGCAGCAGAGTTAGCTGAGGAGTATTATACTCGTAGAAAGTTGCATAGCAGGGCAGCGCGCGTTGAAAAGTGTAAAAGGAAAAGGGGGCTTTTCAAAGAAACTTGATCAACCGAAAGCCGCTCCACACCGTAATTTCAAGAAGTACCCGTCTCTTACAAAGGACGCAGTAGGGGAAGGGCAAACGGAAGCGGAGAAATTGCGTGACGTTCCTAAACAACGCACTGATACCGCACGGGCGTTTGAATCACGGAAGCCGCTAATCTGCTACAACTGCAAAATTGAAGGGCACATCGCGATAAACTGTAAGCAAAAGTTTGCTTTCGCAACAATCCGAGAATTGGAAAAGAACATGCGCTTGTTAGAGTCGTATCTCCAAGAAATTATTGTGAATGGGAAAACGTGTCGAGCACTTCGGGACTCAGCGGACACCATGGACCTTGTCCATCCTTCATTGGTGTCTCCAGTTGACTTCGCAGGAGAATGCGCGTGGATCAGGCAAGTCGCCGAGGAGAAGAGTGCTTGCTTACCAATCGCTACGGTTGTCATTGAAGGCCCGTTAGGTAAGCTTCGCACCGAAGTGGCTGTGTCTGCCGCACTTCCCGAGCGTTTTCCTTATCTTTTCCCTAACAACTCAGAGCAGCTTATCAAAGAGCAGGGTAAATCGTTCTTCCCCAACTTATCGTACATGGCCCTCACGCGATCGTAAGCGCGGAAGCTTTCGCAGGAGCTTGGTCTTGTTCAATGTGGTGAACCATAAAGTCACCTTGGCAGCGAGTTGACGGAATCTCAGAGAGGAAATTCTGCGTGTGAGTCATGTGAGCAGTCACTCGAGCAGCCTGTCGCCGAAGCGACTGGCGCGGTTTCCGTACCAGGGGGAGACGACATGGCGCCATTGAGTCAGAGCGAGAGGGGTGCAACGCTCTTGCATGTAGCGTAAAGTTGGAGTAAGCTGTCGAGAATTGATCGAGATGCACTCATTCGAGAGCAGCGTGAGGACCTCTCGATCAAAGCGCTAATGGATAGCGTAAACTTGGGAAAAAAGAAAAAAAGATGTTTCTTTTTTTAGAAAGCAGGGCTCCTGTATCGGAGCTACACACATGCGCAAGGTCGCAAGTATGAGCAGCTCTTGGTGCCATAAAAGCGTCGTCGCCAACTATTGGAACTGGCGCATGAAAACGCTTGGGCAGGGCATCTTGGCTTAAAAAAGACCAAGGCTAGAGTTTCCCTTGAGTTTTATTGGCCAAAATGCTGCAAGGATATCGAAGACTTTGTACGCTCATGCGACACTTGTCAGAGAGCGGGGAAATCCACGGACAAGTGGAAGGTGCCCATGAAACTTTGATACCAATTATGAAGTGAAATTAGGAAGGCGGCCCAACAAAATTTACCACAGTAACTTGAAGAAACCATACGTTCAACGTCAAGCGGTCGTAAATCTGTTGTTGAATGTTTCAGAGGAAGAAGGAGCAGAAATTTTGAGTTCTAAATATGTAATTGAAAGGGGATAAGAGGTAACCTTGGAGTAGTTGAACCTTAGCCTATGTTAAGTGAAATCCAGAAGGAGGACCTGAGAAAGATTGTTTTCGTGTTTGAAGACGTGTTTTTTGACCATCCCGGAAACACGACGGTGAGTGAAACCAATATCGAGCTAGCTTGTGAGGAGCCAATCCATAGCAAGCCGTATCGTTGTTCCCCTGTGCAACGTCGCAAGTATGAGCCGCTCTTGGTACCGCATAGGTATCGCCGCCTAACTGTGGCCGGTTACTGAGATGTAGCATGATGCTCCAAGAGCACAAATTTGACGTTCGCTACAAAAAAGGAAAGCTAAGCGCTAATGCAGAAGCATTGAGCCGCGCGTTTAGTTAGTACCTTTTCCACCGTTCGGTTTCTCGCGTGGGATTTGGGGCAAAATTTTGTCCTCATAACGGCCTTAGCTGGGCGCTCTCGTCCAGAATGAGCTCAAGGAGCCAACTTTATGCTCTTTTCTGTTTCGTTACGTTGTTGTACGTGTAAAAATCTGAGTTCTCATTTTAAGAGTCTTGTGTCCCACATGTGCATCTTGATGTAGAGGAAACGAAATTCCGATAGACACGTTGCTAGGTATATGTTGTAATATACTTTGTCTGGTGTTTTGTCGGGTGACTGAGGGCACTTGCTTGTGTCTTGTATTGTCTGTTGTCGAACCGTTTTTGAGAAGTTGATACAAAAGATCGTCAGAAGAGACGAGCGAAGCTGGCCAACAAGTTGTGGCGACAAGCCGGTGGAGCTGGGATCCGTCCTCAAAAATCGGATGTGTTCCTGTTCCCGGAACGGAGTCTAAAGCTGCATTCTCCCCCCATGGCCCTGGAAGCGATCCTGGAGGGACCTGGCGAACGAGCGCGCCTGACATCCGAGCCACGTTGAAGCAGCTCGTCTTTCCAGCACATTGTCTGGCGGCGGGGGTGCTGTTATGCCTGCGAGTCTACATCGAACGTCCATGCCTCTGAAAAAGGCAATCTGTGTCAAGGCCAGCACGCGAGCCCGCCTGACGCGAACAACTCAACGGCGTCATCACGCGGCGGCGCTTTTCTGTCTGGCGAGTCTTACGCAACGCGTGGCGACGTCACTCGTCCTTGGGTGCAGCCACGTGCAGCGGCTCCGTATTTGATGAGAATGACGCGCCCCAGCGGCGACCCCATTGGAGGATTCTGACCTCACGACCAGCGGCGCTTCTGGCTGGACATTTGGTTACTCAAACAATCCACCCGGTGCCTATACCAAAAGCTCCGCGGCGCATCGGGAGCTGTAGACCTATCTGTCAGAGAAGAGAGCTCGGCTCTTCGGGTCTCTAAACTCTCGGCCCCAGTGCCGAATTTGTAACGCCTCTGTATATATGCTGTACATAAACCTTCCTTAACTCACCGTCGTCTCGTCCGCTTGTCTATCAGCTCTGCGCAGAAGCAGTCGCGAGCTGAGAAACCTACGCTACCGAACGGCTGGTGACCTTCCCGGCGGAGTTCGAAGCACTGGCGCCTTCGGGACCGTCTTGGCGTCGCCGTTTTTCGTAACAGTGGTTGCTGCGGTGATATTCGTGGCGCCCTTCGTAACGTCGTCGGAGGTGCGCTTCGTAACAACACTCGATAATCGGGTGAAAAAAGAACCTTTCATGGGAGATCGCCGTATCTGTATCCTCTAAGTTGGGTTTCTATTTTTAGCGAACTTCGGTGACTGGAGCGTATCTATCTATCTATCTATCTATCTATCTATCTATCTATCTATCTATCTATCTATGTATCTATCTCTATCTATCTATCTATCTATCTATCTATCTATCTATCTATCTATCTATCTATCTATCTATCTATCTATCTATCTGTCTATCTATCTATCTATCTATCTATCTGTCTATCTATCTATCTATCTATCTATCTATCTATCTATCTATCTATCTATCTATCTATCTAAGTAGCCGCCTACAACTTTTAGCTCCTCTGGCTGTTTCGATAATGGTATCGATTGGTTTGCCATGATATGACTGTATGACGAGCATAATTGACTAGTGACTACATGAAAATATTAACATGTGTGTTATGAATGTAATAATTTACATTTGATGGTCTTGGTGCTTCTGCGGAGGTGTCCTTAATATGACATACTGCAAAACTTGTATGGTATGATACGACTGCAAGATGAACACAACTGACAGACCCCAGCGTAGAAATCATGACAGACATGTCACGTAAATCCCGATTAAAGGCCATACGCTCATGGTGCACTCACGGTCGTTTCGCAAGCTTCACATATAACAAATTTGGTATTGCGTGACGTGAATGGCTGATAAAGATATACGGATGGTGCCAACACGATAATAATGACATGCGTGTCATGAAAGAACATGACGAAATGTTACGCCCATAGACCGCTGTCGGCCGTTTTGCTAGCTCCACATATACGAAACTTGGTATCACGTGACGTCTACAGACGACGAAGGCAAATGACATGTCTAAACGTAGTAATCATGACATGCGTGTTGTTGCGACGCGCGCCTCCGACGACGTTACGAAGGGCGCCTCGAAATCTCACCGCTGCAACCACTGTTTACGAACGACGGCGACGCCAACACGGTCCCGAAGGCGCCACTGCTTCGAATTCCACCGGGAAGGTCACCAGCCGTTTGGTAGCATAGGTTTCTCAGCTCGCGACTGCTTCTGCGCAGAGCTTATAGACGAGCGGACGAGACGACGGTGAGTTAAACAAGGTTTATGTACAGCATATATACAGAGGCGTTACAAATTCGGCACTGGGGCCGACAGAGACGCGAAGAGCCGAGCTCTTCTCTCTAACACATAGCTCAACTCTCAAATGGGTCTGCTGTCAAAGGGGTCTCTGTCGACGCACCGCAGGGCTTCTTTTATATGCCCCGGGTCCAACCCAAATGTCCAACCCCAAGCGCCGCTGGTCGCGAGGTCAGAATCCTCCAATGAGGGCGCCGCTGGGCCGCGTCCTTCTTTCTCATCGAATCTGGAGAGACTGCGCTGCACGTGGCTGCACCCAAGGACGAGTGACGTCGCCGCGCATTGCGTCACCCCCCCCCCCCCCACAGACAGGAAGACGCCGGTTGTTTACTCGACGGGCTCGCTGGCTTCGCTGACTCACTGCACGTGGGCGACAGAAAGGCGCCGCGCGTGTTTACGCCGTTGAGCTGTTCACGTCAGGCGGGCTGGCCTTGACACAGATTGCCTTTTTCAGAGGCACGGACGTCCGCTGTGGACTCGCAGGCATAACAGTGTCATGTATAGGTAGAATACATGTTACGTTCATAGTGAAGTCACAGCCGTTTCTCTAGCTCCACATATATTGAATTTGGTATCACGTCACATGAATAGGAGACGACGGCAAATGACAAGTTCAAACATGATAATCATAGAATGCGTGTCATGTAAAACATGACTACATGCTTGTCTTATAGCGGACTCGCGGCCAGCTGCACAAATACTAAATTTGGAATCACATGACGTGAATAGACAAAGAAGCTAAATAGCAGGTTCAAACATTGCAATCATGACATGGAAATCCTGTACGGCATAATTTACGTCCGCTGCGTAAGGTTGTGCTGATTTTAAAGTGACATATCAAGCTTCGACATTTGTGCTTTGCATGCCCGGCCTTGGTGGTCTAGTGGCTAAGGTATACTCGGCTACTGATGCGCAGGTTGCGGGATCAAATCCCGGCTGCGGCGGCTCCATTTACGATTAAGGCGGAAATGTTGTTGACCCGTGTGCTCAGATTCGAGTGCACGTTAAAGAACCCTAGGTTGTCCAAATTCCTGGAGCCCTCCACTATGGCGTCTCTCATAATCATATTGTGGTTTTGGGACGTTAAACCCAACATACTAACCAACCATTTGTGCTTCGCATATCATTGACTCCCGCTATAGATGTGATCTGCCATTTTTTTAAATGCGAAGCCGTTTACGTTTGGGTGCTCCCGTGATCACCCCCTTAACTTGGCGTGGACCAAAATTAGTGTGGCAAAGTAAGATAGTTTGACAGATATGAAGCACTTATCAAGACATGAATAATGTCACAATCCCATCACGTACATTGTGAAATACTTCCCGCCAAACAGTGGCACATACCCACGAGTGGGTATGTACCGCTGGTATGTGGGTATGTTTCACAGGTCTTTGACACTTAGTATCCACCCAGGAACGACGAGAACACACATGGGCAATTTTAACGAGCGAGCGTTAAGAAATACCCGACATAGGTAGCGTCTACCCGATAAATGCAATAATAGATTTCAGAGTCCCAGCAGGAATCGAACGCGAGAACTATTCGTGGCAGTCAAGCATTCTACCACAGAGCTACGCCATGTCTTGGAACTACTTTTCAAATATACGCCAATCTTCGTGAAACGTTAGTAGTGGCCGCAGTGCTGCGTACCCAATTTATAAATATCACGTATGTACCCCTTTGGTACAGCCGTCACATTGGGATAACGTCAATTGTGGTTAGTTGCCATGCGCTGAAGTTTATTTATGTAGCAGTCTCCAGGACCAGCATCGTCGCGGTCATTAGCGCTTAATATCAGCTTCTGGTTTGGCTAATGCGCATGTTACAGTAGGTATCGTTGCGCAAGTGCAAACAACTGGTTATATAGGCATCTGAAACTCTTCAGCATATATTGGTGCGTGCAGCATTTGTGCATACATTTACCGTGATTTCATGGCGTGTCGCTCGATTAAAAAATTGCAACATGGTCACTTTCCCTCTGCATGCTTTGCATAACGGGGATCACCACGTGCGTGGGATATACAGAATTTTTAATATTATTTTTTTGCGATAGACACTGGCGAGACTTGAGCATCTGGACTTTGTTGGCCGCGATGGTGTTGCGATTACGGCACTCAGCTGCTGGCCTGAAGGTCTTGGGTTTGATCCCAGCTGTGACGGTGGCAGTTCAATAAAGGTGAAGTGGTTCAGGCCGGTGTACACTGTAAGCAAAAACTATCTGAGTTTGGGGTTTTTGCGGCTTATGACCTCTGAAAATTTTCTCGCGTTTAAAATTACTACTTCGTGTAGGAGTAAAAAAATGGTACATGACATAGTTTTACCACCACCTCTCAGGCAAGTAGTAAAAGGATGTCAAAATCCAGTTTTACCACGTAGAGAGTTTTCTATCACGTGATTTTTAACCTGCGATTTAGAGTTTATTACCACGTGACTGCAAGGTGCAGCTGCTTCGGTGGTTTTTGCCCCATACCCCCCACTGCGATGCTCTCAGTGAATCCTGAAGGTACGCGAGGACGTGTGGAGGCACGGGCAGCCACACAGACGCACGCATGGTTGGACGGAAGCAAGAACGAATGGACGGACGTATGCTTCGCCCCACTATCCATCATTCACTCTGTGGATATGCTGCCATTTTTTTTAATGTTGAGCAAATCTGGAGCTATGTATTTCTATGACAGCATGCTAAAAATATTGTGTTACTGCAAATTCTAGTAACCTGTGAACATTCATTTGCTTAAATTTTGCAGTGGCAGTCAGCCATTGGCTACTGCTCGCAGACCGATGGGCTCCTGGACAGCTTGACTGCAAGAGAGTACCTACGCCTAATTGCGAGGCTGCGTGGCGTTCTTGACGGCGACATTTCGAGCCTCGTGGATTACCTTCTCTATACGTTCAAACTATCAGGCCACGCAAGGCGAAAGTGTGGGAAGTATAGGTGAGAAAATGTTCATCGCAAGTCACATTTGAAACGCTTGTTCCTCTAGACAAAAATTGGTTCCTGCTAAGTGTGAATTTGGAAGATAGATTATAAAGTGGTTGCTTGAGTGGGCAAAGAGCTGGCATTTGCAATAATTACCAGGCTAAAAATCAGCCTCCTTGAAGTAAAAAATTGGCAGGCACCTATTACGGGCATTCATAACACTGAAAAGTTCAGGATAAAGAACGAGGGAAGTATTGTTGACAACGACGTAACATGTGATGCAACGCTAACATGTTACGTCGCCAGGGAAACAGCTGGTGACGTAGCATCCCAGAAAAAAAGCCAGGAAAACAGCTGAAAACAATAAAGAAGAAATAGAGGTAGCTGGCGTTCAAAAGAAAAGTAGCCCTTGCGATGTCACGTACTGTGAACGACAGACAACCTCCGGACAGCTCGATCGACGCAATACCAATGAATGCGAGGTGTAGCTGACTGCAGTGGAGGTCTACTTGAAGTGATTAAATGGGGAAGTTCGCAGGAAAGAAATACAAAACAGCCGCAGCAACTTATGTTAAAATGTAAAAAGATAATTATTTATCGCGTATAAGTTAACTACATTTTCAAAATACTGAAAAAATACTCTTAGACCGATAAGACGCTTAGGAAACTAAAGAGCTTCCGAAAAAAAGATGCCAATGACAACACCACTTGAAATTCCCACACTTAATGGCATGACGTCAAAAATTTTGATGGCATGTTATAAGTCGTCCTAATTCGCAATGAGTAAAGAATAAGTACAGCATCCTCTAAAGGGACCATGGACAAGAAGTTTCAGGAAATTTTGCTGAGTCGATATCGGTAAAATACGACAATTCCGTTTTGATGCTCCCTACTTCTCTCACGAATTCTTTCAGGTGAAATTCAAAATTTCATTCTCTTTTATTAACTTTTGTGGCAAAAATAAGGTTATTAAAGTTCTCCACCCATTTCATACTTTCACTTTGGCGTGCCTTCAATCTATAGACACCCCTGAGAACATCCTTGGCATTGTGGTGGGCACCAAATAGTCTGAATGTGATGACTGCACATTGATGAAAAAAAAACGCACATAGGCGTTGCTTTAAATGTGTCTGCTAAGGCTTCATTAGCCCTTTGGTACTAACGCAATACTTATCAAGTTAGATCATGCGTTATAATAAATAGGTTAGGTATCAGTAAGAAGATTAGGGGCTGATACAAATCTAATTGGTACAGTAGTTACAGGGTTCGCGAAGTATGATTCATTTTGGTAGTTTTTTGCACACGATTTTCCGACAGACCAAATATAAAACACTGGGTCAGAAAAGAAAAAAAAACCTCATATTCATTGGCCATTCATGACAGTGCAACTAATCGTGATGTACGTCCTTATGCTTTTTTTTCTTTCTTCGTGTCGAGCTTCTGGGCTATACGTTCTTTCATGTATTTCACTCAGTGGCGGCAACCGGCGGAAGCTGTCTGTGGCAGCCGCACTGATCGGCCAACCACGTGTGGTGTTTCTCGACGAGCCTTCGGCCGGCGTCGATGTGCTGGCGCGTAGGGACATCCTGGCTGCACTGAGGGCTATCAGTGGCACCTGCGGAACTGCGGTTGTCATGACATCCCACAAGTAGGATTGCGCATTAAAATCTTGCGCTCTCATTGCATTCTTTGCGAAAACTTAGTACCATGCTCGCTGCTATACATAAAGGTTGCCCTAGGCTGGAATGAAATAGAAACCAGGGGTGGTATGTGGTATGAGTCGAACTTCTCGGGCAGAAGAGTTAGCTACGAGCTCGCTCTATGGTGGCCGTGACATGACGACAGTGTAGAGAACGTGATAGCAGCATTAATAAATATGACTACGAGAATGCGCGTGGCATTGGAAACGCGTGCGGGACATTTACAGCGGTTATCAAAAAAAAAAAAACACCGCGTGCGAACACGTCAGCGCCGCCTCTCAGTCAGCATTTTTACAGTGCAGCGACGTCAGCGTGATTGTCACGCTCATATAGTTTCCTAAAATTAACTAGAGGGGACTCTGGCGCTGCGATCGTTCAGCGACAATTGGAATGATGGGTAGTACGCGAATAAGGTAAGAATGAACCCTTTTGAACTTCGTGACCTGATTTGGAATGGCAAGCCTAAAAGTTTAAGGTGGTGAAGATAGATAATATGTGGCGTTTAACGTCCCAAAACCATAATCTGAATATGATAGACACCGCAGTAGAAAGCTCCGAAAATTTTACCACCTGGGGTTCTTGAGGTGCACCAAAATCTGATCACAGGGGTCTACGGCATTTTCGCCTCCATTGAAACTGCAGGGTCCATAGACGGGACTCAATACCGCGACCTGCAAGGTGGTGAAGCGCAACCGCGGAACATTCGGTGATTTTTGGTGTCGTGACAGAACAGCTCGAAGCCACATGACCACACACGGAGCCAGAAGTACAAAGATTGGACAAATCCGTGTACTACACATCATTTCCATGCTCGCTGAAGCGCCATGCGTTGCACCTCACATAGACATATGCGCCAGACTTCCCTCTAGGGAATATATAGGAAACTACACGGCCGCGCTATCTTTTTGCCAACTCAAGACGAGGCTCCCACAGGCGTGTTCGTCGGCGTATGTCCTCTTTCGAGCAGTTTCTTTCGTTCCACCTGCCGCATAAAAATTTCCACTCTCGAAGGCAGCAAGGATGCACACGCAGCACTCTCATGCTACTCTTGTCGCTTCTTTCAAATACTGCAAATGAATGTAAGGACAGGTGTTTACCAGGGGCGCTCGCATCACGGCAGCAACGCAGCTGTGAGTGGATACGTCGTGAGTGCCGTTTATTTGAATGCGAGACACCGTAGCCGCGTGGTGATATCACGTTTACTTTTGCGTGCGTGTGTGCATAGTCAGCGCGAGATAGGTGATAGATGAATCGTGCCGCTTGGCATGAGCACTGCTCCTCGGCAAGAGCAATCGTGGTGGGCGTACCCGATTTTCGCCACGGGCGTCTTTTATTCAAACTGATTGATGCGTGAACTTGAATACAAACTCGTTGATTCTTAGAAGCCCCAAGTTGAACTCGTGACAGACATGGTGCCGGTAATACTTACAAGCGTTTCACACGGTGGATGCAAAGCAGCGGCTTCTTAGCATATAAAATAATTATTTCAGCTTCCACCACTTGTGTAAGGCTGGAGCCATAGTGGAGCTTGTCATAACCTAGCTTCTTACAGCTTTTCATGTCGGTCCTCTACTTATCTGATTGGTCGGCTTCAATTTACTAAGGCCTAATGACCATTACACTGAATCGTTTCGTCTTCATTGATAAGGTTTCAACTAAAATGCAATTATCTCAGGTGCAATTAGGAAGACAATGATCAGTATGAAGCTACAAACGTAATCCTAATTAGCACGATCGGAATATTCATCTTGATGATCATCACACTCCTAATCAGCATATTAGTAAGGGCTAATTAGCATGGTTTTGCTTGGAGTTCCTATGACTACCGTCGCTTGATTTAGCTTGGGTTAGTTAGCTCAACTAACATGCTTTGGTTAGCTTGGTCTTAGCTTTAGATGAATTCATTGGTATTGGTTTACTTAGGATTTGGCATAATTGCTTCAGCCTTACGATGACTTGACTGGCGTAATTAGCTTGGTCATAGCATGTGCTGGCCTAACTATAGCCAGGTATACGGCTCAGCGAATTTGCTAATGAGCCAGATGCACGTGCACTAGTGCTAGCAGACGAGCAAAACGACGAAGAAAGTGCGTACTGGCCGATCAGCGCACTGAAAGGTGCAGGCCGACTACGACGATCAACAAGTGGCCTTGAGTTTAGCTGTGATCGTGACATCTGACACTCGGCCGGAACAAATCTCAGAGGCCACCGTGCTGTATATTTTAAAACAGACTTTGTGTAAACAATAGAAGATACAAGATCAATTTAAACACCCTGTGCCTCTAAAAAATATTGTTGCGCATACCTGGGAAGAAAACGAAGATGGGTGAACATTCTGGCTCCCCAAGCTGGAGAAAGGAGGAAGACGACGACACGGCGATCATCAACCTGTTGGCCACTCCGGCGCTTCTCTTCGCAACCCAAATAAACGGCCCCTTCAGCCGTATACGTCCTGGTCCTCCTTGAGCGTAACAGATTGCTAGAGGTGCTGAGTAAGACAAACCCAACGACGGGAGCTTTACTACCAGGACTTCGCCGCAGCCGCCACCTTGCCGGACTCTCGCCTGCGCCGATCGTGATGGCCCAAGATCAGCCATCTAACGCTTCAAGGCCAACTGCAATGGGTTTCGTGCCCTACTACCGGGTCCCGCCAACCTCCGGAGGAAAATCGGGAGAAGATGTCGACGCGTGGCTCGTCCAGTACAAGCGAATCAGCAAGTCCAATGGCTGGGATGCCGCCGCTCAGCTCAGCAATGTGGTCTTATGGATACTGCGCTCGTGTGGTATGAAAACCACGAGGACACACTGATCACGTGGGACATTTTTGTTGCGAAGCTGAAAGCGTGTTTCGGCGACTCGAGTGTCAAAAGGAAGCGGGCTGAGCAGACATTGTCTCGACGCACGCAGCTTCCAGGTGAGACATGTACCACGTATATAGAGGATGTGCTCAAGCTTTGCAAGGTGGTGAATAATCAGATGTCCGAAGAAGACAAAGTAGAACATTTGCTGAAAGGCATAGCCGAGGATGTCTATAATTTTCTCATCGGAAAAGAGCACCTGAACTCGGTGTCCGACGTTATTCGGCATTGCACAACTTTCGAACAGCTGAAAATGAGCAGGATTGCTCCAAAGTTCGGCCGGCTCACAAATGTTACAACGGTTGCCAGCATCTACACGAGCTCCTGCCCAGACCTGTCCTCGACGATTAGACAGATTGTTCGTGAAGAACTTTTTCGCTATAGAGAAAAGACGCATTCAGCAGTTGATCACCATTCTGTAAACGACCAACGTTCAGTATATGTGCCACGTGAGGCTGTGACTGTGCCGCTGCCTTCTACGACCCCTTGACAATCGATGGTTAGTGCAGGAGCTGATGAGCACAGCGCACCACAGCCAAGGAGAGTACCACGCTTGCCAGCTCCTCGCCATGACCGAAGCCCTCAGCGTCCGCCTTTCTCGCGACGCCCGGTCTATTCTTATGATATACGGGGCGCACTAACCCACTACGCCAGGGAAGACGATGTTCGATTCATCGACGGAAAAACGGAGTTTCGACCTCTCACAGTTTGCTACTCCTGTGGTGTCCCAGGACACCGATTCGCGATTTTGCAACCATCGACGTGTAGCCCCACGGTATGGCCACCCATCACTCTTGCACGGCCTTCCGAACGACTTCGCAACGACCCGTGAGCAACGTACTATGGCCCACCACAACACTACACACAATCGTCTGATCGACTGCACGACGACCCTAGGGCAACACACCTGCTGCCTCACGAAGACTACTGGACACGCAGCTTCTGGAACCACTCCCCTACATCTGACAGGAGCTTTACGCCTCCACCGCCTCGTGTTCCCCGTTCTCCATACCCCCGGCGTCGCAACGCGTCTCCTTTGCCACAGGAAAACTAGCAATCGCGGACGATAGAGGTGAAGTCGCCGGAGACGTGCTAATATCAGAAATACCTCCTGTGTTGATGCTCAAGAACAAAGTACGTGTTTTTGTTAACGATGTGCCTGTATTGGCTTTGGTGGATACGGGGGCAACCATTTCTGTCACATGTGCATGTTTTAAAGATACCTTAGGACGGAAGGTTTTATTCAAGTGGGACCAAGCTTCGAAGTTTTGCGGAGTGAGTGGTGAGCCACTGCATCTTGTTGGTGCATGTCAAGCTGACGTTTTTTTCCGGAGGCCAGGTTATCCCAACGGAGTTCGTGATTATTCCATAGGCGACACATGATGTTATTTGGGTATGGACTTTTAGAGGGAGTGCGGTGCAACTGTCGACTGCCGCACAGGGACAATATTCTTGAGTGATCACGTTCTGCCAGCACTCTTGGAAAACCCTGTGGATGGTGAGACGGCATTGTGTGTCTGTGGCGACACCATCATTCCACCGTTATCAACCGTTCGTGCACCTGTTGATTGCACCGATAGCTACTCCACCAGTTTTGATGCCAACGTAGAACCAGTGTACACCAACTGCATAAGAAAGAATGTTGATCCCACATTGTGTGGTGTCGATAAGACGTAGACACGCTAGTTTATGGAGTGTCAATTGCTCCACAGAACCCGTGGTGTTACCGAATGGTCTTAAGTTAGCCGTCGTCAGTGGACCACACGAGGCCTTGCTGGTGACCGAGCTTAGAGATTCGCCGGAAGAGCATCGTAGTCACAGTTTGAAAACGGCTCTTCAGTCAATGGTTAATAGGTCGCTGAGCACAAGTGAACGCTGAACATTGGTGAATGTACTTCAAAGCACGTTTCTGCATTCGACTTTGCGCAGAAAGACAAAAAACCCTTAATTCCTGCTTCTCGGACATGTCACACCATCAACACTGGTTTGGCTAATCCGATAAGACAAAAGCCGTACCCTGTTTCGCCATCCGAGTGGCGGAATATTAATGAGCAGGTGAACGAAATGATTCAAAACGGAGTCATTCAGGAGTCCGCGAGTCCATGGGCAGCCCCAGTAATTCTTTTTAAAAAGAAAGACAGATTCTGGAGATTTTGCGATGATTATCGCCGATTGAATGCTGTAACAAAACAAGACGTGTACCCACTTCCACGTATTGATGATGCCATAGTCTGTCTACATTCGGCCTCTTACTTTTCGTCTGTTGACTTAAGATCGGGCTATTGGCAAATTCCCATGCATCCTGAAGATAAAAAAAAGACAGCCTTTGTAACCCCTGACGGCCTTATTGAATTCAATGTGAAGCCGATCGGACTGTGCAACGCACCGGCGACGTTCGAGCGATTTATGAACACAGTTCTTCGTGGCTTGAAGTGGAGCATTTGCACGTGCTATCTCGGCGACGTCGTCATCTTTGGTAGAACCTTCAGCAAACACAATTCACGTCTGGATGCTGCACTGAATTACATAGGAAACACTGGCCTTGTTCTAAACTGAAATCAATGCCACTTCGGAGACTGACAAACCGTTGTTCTCTGACACCTAGTCGATCAGGATAGCATTCGTCCAGATCTTCAGAAGTCAGCATCCGTTGACACGTTCAGTGCGCCGCGCTCGGTTAAGGAGCTCCGCACTTTTCTTGAGCTTTGCTTCTATTTTCGTCGCTTTATACCTAAATTTACCGATATCACGTATCCGCTGACATGTTTGCTTCGGAAGATCACTCCCTTCGAGTGGACTCCGGAGTGCGACTCCTCTTTTCGTCAACTGAAGTTCCTCCAAACGTCGTGGCCTGTTCTTCAACACTTCAACCCATCAGCTCCAACAGAACTGCACACAGATGCCAGTGGCACAGGAATTGATTCCGTCCTAGTTCATCGTTATGGTAACCGCGAGCACGTGATCGCATACGCAAGTCACTCCTTGAGTAGGCCCGAGCAGAATTACACTGTCACAGAACAAGTATGCCTCGCGGTAGTATTTGCGATTCAGCGGTTTTGGTCTTACCTATATGAACGCCCTTTTACAGTCGTCACCGACCACCACTCATTGTGTTGGATCGTCAACCTTCGGGGCCCTTGCAGCCGTCTAGCGCGCTGGGCACTTCGGCTCCAAGAGTACAACTTCATGGTCTCGTACAAAAGTGGTCGACGACACGCCGACGCAGATTGCCTTTGGCGCATGCCACTGAGCACTACAGAGTCTGACGTCGATGACCTCGACCATCTCGTAGCTTCTGTGTCACCCAAGTTTTCCGACCTCAGTACTTTCAAAGAGGAACAGCGAACAGACACCAGGCTATCATCGCTCTGCACAGCTTCTACGGCATGCCATTTCTGTGTACGCAACGAATTCCTGTATAAGAAAAACTTTTCCAGCACTGGTGCACGTTTCCTCCTGGTAGTGCTGGAAAGCCTTCGGACAGCGATCTGAAGTGTTATGCACGATGATCCTACGTCCGGACATTTAGGTTTTGCGCGGACGCTTTACCGTGCTAAGTAAGGCTCTTATTGGCCGGGAATGCGACAGTCAGTCGAGGTGTATGTGGCCAGCTGCACGCAGTGTCAATGCCACAAATGCCCATCTGCTGCTCCGGCGGGTCTTCTACACCCCTTGCCACCTTCAAGCACACCTTTCCAACAAGTGGGCATTGACCTCGTGAGCCCCTTTTTAAAGTCGGCTAAGGGCAATTGCTGGATAATTGCATGCGTCGATTACCTCACGCGCTACTGCGAGACGGCGGCCATACCAACCGCAACTGCCAGCGACGTCTCTGTGTTCCTGCTGCAGCACGTTATCCTCCGACATAGCCCACCTCAAGTGATCATCAGTGATCGTGGACGACAATTTACGGCTGATATAGTAGAAGAGCTGCTTCAATTGAGTGAGTCGCCATACCATCCGCAAACAAATGGGCTCACGGAGCGCACCAACCGCACAATTGTAAACATGCTCTCTATGCACACGGAATCCGACCACAAGAACTGGGATGACGTGCTGCCATCTATGACGTACGCGTTTAACACCGCTAAGCACGAGACAGCAGACTATAGTTCCTTTTTCTTGATGTACGCACGACCGCCACGGCACACACTCGACACAGTTCTGCCATTCTGGGCGCACGAGAATCGCTCAGTCGGCGAAATCCTCTGCCTTGCAGAAGAGCAGCGTCGTATTGCTCGTCTACGCACTTTGGCATCACAAGAAACATCGAAGGCACACTACGACGTCGGTCACTGGCCTGTAACTTACCATCCAAGCGACTAAGTGTGGCTCTGGACTCCGGTACAAAGACGCGGGTTATGCCAAAAGTTCTTGGCCACATATGACGGACCGTTTGTTGTTCTCAACAAAATCACTGAAGTCACGTACACAATAGCTCGCCTCACGAGAAGTGGTAGAAGAGCCGCTAAAACTCAAGCAGTCCATGTCGCTCGACTGAAGTTGTACACACCAAGGGTAATCAATTACCTCGCCCAGCGGGCTTCGTCTGCGAGGGGAGAAATAATGCGCATACCTGGGAAGAAAACGAAGATGGGTGAACATTCTGGCTGCCTCAAGCTGGAGAAAAAAGGAAGACGACGACAAGGCGATCATCAACCTGTTGGCCGCTCCATCGCTTCTCTTCGCGACCAAAATAATTGAAAGAAGACGACGACACGGTGATCATCAACCTGTTGCCCACTCCGGCGCTTCTCTTTGCGACCAAAATAAACGGCCCCTTCAGCCGTATACGTCCTGGTCCTCCTTGAGCGTAACAATATCATGACGAAACGTTTCTGACACTTTTATTGCACGGGTGCACTTCTGCACTCAGTGACCGAGAAACAAATGAAAGACGAATCCTGCGTCTTGAAAACAACACCCAACTTAGTCGACTGTCCTTCACGTGATACCGGATTTCATCGTAACTAATGAAATGCAGCTCGGCGAGAGGTGTATTTGGCGCCAGAGCTCGAAAAGACCCCGAAGTGATCCCGAGTTTGGACAAGCTTGGGCGATCCTGCCTAGCGCCCAAGAGTCTAGTTAAAATTTGCGAAAGTATCCAAACCATTCGGTCATAATGACATAATTGAGGCGAATTGGTTGGAAACTGGTATTATAAAACGTATTTTTTAATCAATCGATAAATAATACTGCTTTCAATGGGCAGTCAAGTAGAAATAACAGCACAGTTTGTTCTGCCCTTGCTAGCTATGCAAGCCGCAAATGAACAATTTATAAGTTTCATGCAACTCCATAGAGAACAGTTACACAGTAGAACTGTTCCATTTTAATCATTTGTTTAAAATCATCAATCCCCATTACAACCAATCTCCCGTATTGGGTGCGAGTCGTACTCACTAAGAGTAGAAGAGCAAGAACATCGTCACTTCGCAATTGTGGGGTGCCGTAACTAAAGTGCCTCGGATAGCACCGAACTGCTGGAGGGGAGAAGACATGCGCGTGCATGGACTGACGCATCTGAAAAGAATATTTTTTTGATGACTGGGGTGAACGCCCCAAAACCACCCTGTGATTATCAGATGGCGTGGTGGAGGGCTCGGGAAGCTCCCACTAGCCTGAAATCTTCAACATGCACCTACAGCGAAGCTATAGAGACTCAGGCAGTATCACCTCCATCAAAACCACGCCGTTGGCACCCGGGATTAGATCCTGCGAACTGCAGGTCAGCAGGCGAACACAGCAACCACTAGATTGTCGTTGCTTGGGTAGTTGTTAATCTTGCTCAATATATTGGCTAAAAATCATAAAAATACTGGCTTTAGTGAATACTCCAAAATATAAATTTAATGTAGCTAAGATGTGGCCATGGTAGCAGTCTACAACTTTTCGTCGCCAAACGGGGCGCAAATAGCGAATTCGAAGCAATCCAGTCACCAACAGCAACCATGGTATAGTTAGGACTGTTCAGTTTTTCGCCCGCTTAGTACAATTTTTACATATGCAGAAAACTGTTTTGTAACATGTGTTCTCAGCATTCAGCGCACGGGAGTTTTTAGCAAGCAATGATTACCATGCTTTTATGAGGCTATCTAAAATGATTTAACTGGCACCCAGTGGCACCATGATAACAATGCGGCAAACGTACAACAATGCTACTTCTAGAGCAACTTAACATTATACATGGCGGTCCTCACGTGGCAATCTTATATAGCCTATATTTCTACTTATAGTGTTGTAATATTGTCGTTTTAATACCCCCCTGAAACTACATTTGTTTACACTAAATACACAAAGAAATGAGATATTCCAGAGAACCAGTTTCATTATTGTTGCCCCGCAAATTTGGGATTTTAGCCGGCTTATCAAGGTATAGCCCAAGAAAAGAGAGAGAGCTAGAGAAAAAAATTTATTGAATGAAGCTTGTGAGTGAAGGTGGGAGGGTCCATTATTTCAGGAACCCTCTGGCTTGGACAGCCCGCCGAGCTCGAGCGATGAGTTGACGCTGCTCGACGAGGTTTGGCTGTGAGATCTCAACATCCCACGTTTCACTGAGGAGGTCTTGGTCCTCATCTGGTGCTGCTGCTCGTAGTCTTGGGACGCTTACTTTGCACTGCAGTAGGAGGTGCGCCAGAGTGTCTGCCACATTGCAGTGAGGGCAGATGTAGCTGTGCAACGTTGGCCTCATAATGTGCAATAGTACGACGTGGGTGAACGTGTTGCTTTGAAGACGCCTATAGTCAGTCCCTTCGTCTACATCTACAACGGAGGGTACGACAACGCCACCAGCCAAGTGTAGCTAGCTAGAACTAGACGACAGCATACAAAAACAGACGGAAGCCAGACTAATGAAGCGGGTAGAAGAAAGGCTGCAAGCACATGAAGCGAAGATGCTTGGCCTCGTTGAACGACGCCTTGAAGCTTTCCAAGAAGCCCTCACTGCGAAACTTTTCGCATCCATAGACCTAACCTTAGAGAAAGTGGTTACTAAAATCTGGAAAAGGTAGACCCACTGACGCGCACTGTAAACACACTCGACGCCAAGCTTGATGACTTCATGGCACAACAACATAACTTCATAACATATGCATACAAAAATTTCGTTACCCATGAGCAGCTGGTGGAGCATTCAGGAACCAAGTGGAAAGAGCGAAATACTTTAGGGAATGAAACTGCAGCGAGGAATCTGCTGAATTTCAAGGCTTTCTCGCAGCTGTGACGGTATTTCGGCTTTGCGTTCTTCGTTGGGTTCTGGGATGGTCTGGTATCCTGTGCGTCGAAGGACAGCTTGCCCTGTGAGTGTCATCTTGAGTCTCTCAACCTGGTTTGTGTGGTGTGCTTCGGTGAGTTCTTCCCACGTATTGTGAGCTCCCATACGAAGCAGTCGGTCAGTGGAGGCGGCTGGCGGCAGTCCTAGGGCAAGCTTTGTAGCCTTTCGTATCAGCATGTTAAGTTTTTTTTCTCCGCTGTCTTCAGGTTGAGGTAGGGAGTTCCGTACGTTATGCGGCTGTAAAAAAGAGCTTGTGCCATTTTTAGGGTGTCGTACTCTTTGAAGCCACTGCGGCGGTTAGCCACCCTTCGGGTTAGGTGGGTGAGCTCTGTCACAGTGTTCTGCAGCCGGGGTACGGCAGTGGAGTCAGACCCATTTTTATGTATATGTAGTCCAAGGACTCGAAGCGTGTCAACTTGTAGTATTTAGACTCCCTATAGAAAGACTTGTCGGTCAGCAGTGTCGTAGCTAGGTGGTTTACCCCGGGTGCGTGCCACAAGTACTAACAGTTCAGACTTTTTCGGTGCACATTAAAGGCCGCAGGTCTTCAGATATCCTTCAGTGTTGTTAACCGCCTCTTGAAGTCGTTCCTCCTGTTCACCCGTGCTTGAACTTCTTGTCCACTTGCGATATCATCGGCGTATAAACCTCTAAGAAAAAAGGTTGCTCTGGATCCCGCACGCCATCATGGTCTCACTCCCCTAGGTGAATCAGTTACGCCGCCACGGTGACAGGTAGTGACGGGCCCAGTTCTCTAAATACTACAAGTTCCTCGACCATCTCGCCTGCTCAGACAGCGACCATCCGGGCTCTAGAAAACAAAGTCCAACATCTACATGGATGGATGCTATGAGCGTCCCCTTTGTAACAGGGTGGTGACAAGTATGCCACCAGACTCGACAAAAAAAAACCTTTTTTTCTTTTTTTTATGTTGGCCTAATGCCTCTACTTCGATAAATTCTATCTTAATGGAAAAAAAGGTAAATTTTCAGCATAAGTTCTCTGCCATTTACGGCACACTGTCCATATTTTATTTTTCCAATATTTATTTTTGTCCTTTCTCTCTAATTTTCTGCCACCAATACTCTAACCGTCTCTTACTTATTTCAATCGCGGGTGTGTTCAGCTTTCCATTGTTGTCCCTAAAACCCAAGGCTTCCTGTAGGCTCGTGCCCAAACGTACACCTGGGTGGATATCTCCACATTCAATCAGAACATGCTCCGCCGTTTCCTTATCTTTCCCGCAGCATGTGCATTGTTCTTCTTCTTTACTGAATCTTGCTTTATAACTACGCGTTCTAAGGCAGCCCGATCTCGCTTCAAACAGTAAAGCGCTTCCCCTTGAATTATCGTAAAATGCCTCCCTCCTTATTTCATTTTTGCCCTTTCGGTAGTTACTCAAAGCCGGTTTTTTCTCCATAGCTGCCATCCAGTAAATCCTCTCCGCCTCCCTGACCTTTCCCTTAACGCTCTTTGTTGACATATGGCTCACAATACCAGCCGTATATTTACTAGTGAGTCTTCTAGTTCTTTTTCTCCACTGTGTGTCCACGCTCTTCCTATACAAATAACGGAACACCTTCTCTGCCCATCTACTCTCCTTCATATTTCTTAGCCTTTCTTCGAACCTTATTTTGCTCTGCGCTTCCCTACAACAGAGGGTACAACAACGCCCACCAGCCAAGTGTAGCTTGCTGGAACTAGATGACAGCATACTAAAACAGACGGAAGCCAGACTAATGAAGCGGGTAGAAGAAAGGCTGCAAGCGCATGAAGCGAAGATGCTCGACCTCGTTGAACGACGCCTTGAAGCTTTCGAGGAAGCCGTCACTGCGAAACTCCTCACATCCATAGACCTAACTATAGAAAAAGTGGTTACTAAAATTCTGGAAAAGGTAGACCCACTGACCCGTACTGTAAACACGCTCGACGCCAAGCTTGATGACTTCATGGCACAACAGCATAACTTCATAACATATGCATACAAAAATTTTGTGACCCATGAGCAGCTAGCTGGTGGAGCATTCAGGAACCAAGCGGAAAGAGCGAAAGACTTTAGGGGATGAAACTGCAGCGGAAATTTGATCAACAGCACGAAACGACCGACACCAGGCGGGAATCAACTGCCAGAATGGCAGCTCCCACACGTAGTCTGAGCCACTCCCCACTCTTCGAATTTGGCATTGGAATCGCAGATCCTACAGACCTCGTTCTGCAAGCGTGCAAGAAAATGGTAAAACAAATATCCAGATATGATCGCGTTGCAGGAACCCACGCAGAAAAAATCAAGGTGCCTGGCTACAGCTCTCTCACATGCTCACCCCGCACCGCAATTCTAGTCAAGAGGACTCTAACCACCCAGGCTCATGAAATTGAAGACATTGGCATCGAACACACCATCGTGGAGATAATCCTCACTCGGAAGACTCAACAGAGCTTATACCTGGCCAACCTTTACAGCCCTCCGCGGAAGCAGTTACACCAATGCGACCACTTCGTCCACGAGCTCCGTCAAACGAATAACGGCAACCGACTCATCATTGTTGGGGACTTCAATGCTCCACACGTGGCCTGGGGCTATCACAGAACCACCAAAAAGGGGGTGCGCGTTCACGACGCTGCACAGCAACACGGTCTGACGCCTTGGAACGACTTGCTCCATCCAACCCGATTGGGCAACAGCGTGTCGAGGGATACTAATCCTTTTCTCACGTTCACTAGAGACGTGCACAACGCAACGTGGACAAGGCTACCGACACTCTATGGAGTGACCATCAAATAAATCAAATAGAGGTCGAACAGGCTCACCGTTCACTCAGGACAGGAAAAGCTCGGCTCATGGACTGAACCGCCTACAGGAATGACCTTGATGATGACTCGACTATCGAAGACATTGAAGCCTGGTTAAACAGTATTGTAAGTGTTGCTGACGGGCATACCGAAACGATACACTTGAACGAGGACAATCCGACAGTCGATAATCATCTCCTTCACCTATGGGAAGCTCAAAGATCGCTTATTAAACGATGGGAACGGCAAAAGCTCTACCGCAAGCTGAAGCGCCGCATCGCCGTACTCAACAGACAGGCACAAGAGTACGCCGAAAATCTTGCGAGGCAGAACCGGCGCTTTTTCTGCGACAAACTTCAAAGGATAATAAGCACAAAGAAAACTTGTCGCATTCTTTGAGCCCTGGTTGACGACACCTACACCAAAACTAATCAAAGAAATACAATTCCGCGGCTCATGCACAACTATGAGGACACAGAGCACCAGTTAATTTAAGAACTTCAAGCAAAAATGCGTGGCTCAGTTAACCAGCAAGCTACCTCCATCAACAATTCGTCACCTAGGGAGTACCGAGGAGCACCTAACGAAGCACTAGACCAGCCTTTCACGCAGGCAGAGCTACACGCGGCCCTCGCTAAGCTTACGCGCAATACGAGCCCAGGAAAAGACAGAGTGACCAATGGGCACCTACGACAGCTACCGCCCTGGGCGTTGACGGTGCTCCATCGGCACTATAACGACTGCTGGAGGAAGGGCGAGCTACCACAAGCCTGGAAGCACTCGGAGGTGACCATGGTACCCAAGCCAAACAAGCCAATCTCGATTGCAAATCTTCGTCCCATTTCCTATACATCTTTCACTGGGAAAGTCTTTGAGCTCATGGTAAACGAGCGGCACACCACACATCTCGAAGACAATGGCAACTACCCGAACATCATGTTAAGCTTCCGCCAAATGCTCAGCACACAAGACGTCCTCTTGCAGATAAAGGAAGAGCAAGCACATTAAGTCATCTGTACTAGCTCTGGGCGTAAAGGGCGCATTCGACAATGTGAGCCACGAAGCCATTCTGTGTAGTCTGAAAGATGTCGGCTGTGGTGCCAAGACATACGCCTATATGCTGGCTTTCCTCACCAACCACACTGCCACTGTAGGGATTGCCAATATCAGGAGCGAGCTTTTTGAACTGCCTACAAAGGTACGCCACAAAGCTCAGTGATATCACCACTGCTTTTCTACTTGGCCCTCCTTAAGCTCCCACGTCTCTTGGACGCTGTCCCTGGGATATAGCCCAACAGAAAAAACAGGTGTGCAGCCAAGTGTGTGTAGAAAAAACATAAATAAAAACACAGAAAGGCCGCTCCGCTCTTTCAGTCCGAGTTGGCCGCACAGTACAACGGCGGTGGGTAGGAGAATGGTGAAATGAAATGATGGGAACTGGAAATCACTATTGAAGAGGCAGAAACCTAAACTGAATGACTACTTTACAACTCCATTGTTGTGGCTATATGTGCCTTGAAACTATAGCGCTGTTGGCCGGTGTATGTGAAGTGTTCTCTCCAGGTTAGCACAAGGATTCCGGGGTGGATAAGAGGATGTGTGATAAAATGGATCCTTCAATATATTCAAAACTAACACAAAATATTGTAAAAAGATGTGTGGAGGAAGCAATTAGGAGTGATTGTCATGTAAATGCAAAGAAAGGAAAGGGAACTAAAACGTAACTTGCCACTGGCAGGATCCGTATCTGCGACCTTCGAACCGGTGACCTTCGAACCAGCGACCTTCGGCTGCAATAATCCAGACTTTTGCAAGCTCCGCGCGTTATCTGGGCAGAAAAAAGCTGCAGCGGATTTGCAAGATTATCAGGTGTTTAGTGCAGCAGGATTCCTCTTCGCTCTTTCCTGTAAATAGGCTTCGCCATGTAGATACCCTGTCTGAAGTATGGGAATTTAAACTAAACTACATGCGCAAACGTGCAATTCCACGGAGACACTATGTACGAATGCTTCGTTCAAGGTAAATGGCTGAAATCTAGAGCAAATCTTGGAAACAGTCTCTAAACAAATTCGCCGCAGATAACAGCTGCTGTATATTGTACTGCGGCGTAACTGCCCCCGAGACAGTAAGCTATCTTACATATACATGTACTAGGAATGTATATGCTATGTGAAATCTGTTTTCAGCTGCCGTAAAATAAACAGGAAAAAGTATACACTTTTGGAAAATTGCTTACTTCTAAACGTTTCTATCGAAGGGCAATCTTCATCAAGACAAACTTCACCCGGCTTCGATGTACTTTTGTACCATTGTCCTCTGGGCCGAGAAAGAAATATAGTAAATGTCAACAGAAAAGAAAATAATGAAATACTAAAAAAAACTATCAAGAAACAAAAATATCGGCAGCAGCTATTATACCAACAGAAAGAATAGAAGCGAGAGACGGGAAAACTCGGTAATGACATTCGGAAGCTACCCCCTTAGAAGTGCCCCGCCACGGTGGTCTAGTGGCTAAGGTACTCAGCTGCTGACCCGCACGTGGCGGGATCGAATTCCGGTTGCGGCGGCTGCACTTTTGATGGAGGCGGAAAAGCTGTAGGCCGGTGTGGTCAGATTTGCCTGCACAATAAAGTACCCCAGGCGGTAGAAATTTTCGGAGCCCTCAACTACGGCGTCTCTCATCACCATATGGTGGTTTTGGGAAGTTAAACCCAACATATCAATCAATCAATTATTCAATCTACCCCCTTAGAAAAACCAAACTCTAAAGGGACATATTAACTTCTTGCAACAGTGTGAACGACTATGAAGGCTTTTTTCTTCCACTCCGCGATTTGTATATACACGACCAAATAACATCAAGGGTGATGTGTGTTCGAAAACTGATAAGACACCTATACCTGCATGTTGGTCATGTGGTAAGGCTCGTTGTAGGTGTGCAAACACATACGGGAAACTAAAGCGGCTGAAAGCACTTTTCAATTCCTCTCTATTCACTCGAGCCTCTACTGCAATAGCTCTAATGTAGGCATATATCTTTTGTGCATACCTCCGAGCAGACGTGCTATGCCCAGACGGGGATCCACGTGGATTTTACTGGCTTTGTCGTGGTGTGACTCCTTCGCGGCGTTGTAGGTCTTGGTGAGCAGGTGGGTAGAGGTATCTGCTCGTTCTGTACAAGTGCAGAACGTCACCGCCGGTTGTGATAGAATAATCTTTGTCTTCGGCATCGCGTCTTTGTGGCTTCGAGAAATGTATTGGCGGACACCCGTGGCTAGTTAACGCGTGTGCCGTCGCAACGGATATATCCCAACACGGCAAGAAGGCGCGAGACACATAGAGAAACCTAAGCTGGGACTGTGCGCCCCCACCGGGTGACCAAGAAGACGCAATTCCGACTGTCATGAGCAACAATATCATCAGTGGAGAATCAGGCATCCAAGGAGACGCAGTCCAGCAGGTGCTTAGCATCCTTGATTGATTGATTGATTGATTTGGCGGTTTATCGTCCCAAAACCACTATTTGAATATGAGAGACGCCGTAGTGGAGGGCTCCGGAAATTTTGACCACCTGGGGTTCTTTAACGTGCACCCAACTCTGAGCACACGGGCCTACAACATTTCCGCCTCCATCGGAAATGCAGCCGCCGCAGCCGGAAATCCATCCCGCAACCTGCGGGTCAGCAGCCGAGTACCTTAGCCACTAGACCACCGCGGCGGGGCGTGCTTAGCATCCTGAACTCCAGGAGCCGAAAGCGGTGCCCCCACTGGTTCAACGCGAATAGGTGGCGGCTAAGGGACGTCGGAGCAGGCTAGTGTCTCGATTTGATTATCCTCCCCGTCCCACATTATGGCTGATTGCCAATAAAGTTTTTTTCACTCGCTCAATAGCTAAAGATAATGCTCTACCTATAGCGTTTGCATATGCAATATTCAATACAATATTCGGTCAGAATAGCATTGCCTTTCCCACCCAGTTTAGTACCCATCGTTTTTCTGTTCATTCACTTCCGGATCTGATGATTACACTCTTACAAAGCGGTTTCTCCAGTAAAAGGAAGCGCGAACAGTGCAGATCCCTTACGGCTTATGAATAATGCCACGTTCTATTTCCCAACTTTTTGTTATCGTCCCAAAACACCGCATGATTCTCAGAGCAAATGGCGCCTGCAGTTTTCGAGAAGGTTACGGACTGTAGTAGATCATTTCGATAAGATCACGCCCACTGTGCGAACGGTACAGATTGTTTTAGAACCTACGCCACCACCAGCGATAACGCTAGAACATTCGACAGCAAGAGCATAAATGCCGACGCGCTTCACCGCTTGTCAGTTGTTGATCGAAGACCGACGCTCCGTTCGCTGCTATCAGTCCGAGACTGCTATCTGTGCAAGACTGCTGATGCAATTGGGCTTTCCGTTTACCGGGCACAGGTTCGCCCAAATAAACAAGTAAATCCCAACACGAAGTCTCCTGTCTTCGACCACGTCACGACCCCGTGACAATATAGTACAAAGCTGGACTGAGAATCAAGCTGGAAACGCCATCTCCAATTCGTTTGATAAAAGATTCACGGTAGTAATAATTTTATTTGAAGCCTCTTTTTATCTATCGGACATCGCTAGGAGCCTAACCTAACTTAACCTGATCTAACCTAACTGAAGCAGCTTTCGAACAATCCTATCTACCATCAAACCACTGCTGCAACACTCTAGAGACAATTTCATCGAAGGGAGGGGATTCTACATTGTCTTCCGAAGCACTAGCTTAAGCAATAGTACGGAGAACGCGGAACGCGGATGTCTTTTATAAGTGTCTGTATATATATATATATATATATATATATATATATATATATATATATATATATATATATATATATATATATATATATGAGAAAGAAGTGTATACCCAAGGGCTCAATTTTCCTTAATGAGATCTAACACACAGTAATGCCAAGGAATGTACAGGGGAAGTTGTTAGAACCAATGAAATGTAAATAAGAAGAAGGAAAAGTGGGTGAAAGATTAACCAGCCGTAAGCAGGAAACGCTCACGGCTGGTTAATCTTTCACCCACTTTTCCTTCTTCCTATTTACATTTCATTGGTTTTAAGAACATCCCCTGTACATTTCTTGGCATTATTGTCTGTTAGAACTCATTAATATTATATATATATATATATATATATATATATATATATATATATATATATATATATATATATTTATATATATATGCATACGTTAGCGTTCTTTCTTTCCTGTTCATTATGTGTAGTCATATCACGGGCGTGTGTTGCAGAATGGATGAGTGCGAGGCCTGCTGTGATCGTGTTGCCATCATGGCCGACGGGCAGTTTCGCTGCCTGGGATCGCTACGTCATTTAGTCCAGCGCTATGGTCGTGGTTGCACGGTTGCCTTCACTCTACAAGAAGAACCTGACTCCCCCACACGGGTAGCCTCAATTGTTAACGAAATACTGCCGCAAAGCAAGCGGCTGCGTGCGTACAAGGTGAGTGCTAATATTGCGATACTATGGCTGCGACTGTCGCAAAACACGGAGTCCATATATAATTAAAGGATTGCTCTAGTGCTGGTGAAATGCTCAGACGTTTTTGCCGCTCACTACATCGCGGATACAGTGAACGACATGAAAGCTACGTTTGCCCTTCTTTGTACATAGGAGTCACGCTCATTGCGTCGCTTGCGCGACATGGGCTGCGCACTATCGATACGCCTGGCCCACTAACGGGCTTTAAAAGCAGCAGCCGTGGTATAGCGCAGACTGTCGGAGACCAACTGTTGTGCGCGCGGTAGTGGTGTGTCCCGCCTGGGTAAATCTTAGGGGCTGTGCTTCAGCCCGCCCTATCATATGATGTAGCTTATTGTGGGTTCGGAGTTCATTTTATTTCATGTGTCAACTTTCAAGTAATAAAGCACGTTGTTCTTCGAAGTGCAGTCATGTCGCTAGAGCTTTACGCATTACACACGCACACTCACTTGTACACATGCTATCTATCTATCATCTATCTATCTATCTATCTATCTATCTATCTATCTATCTATCTATCTATCTATCTATCTATCTATCTATCTATCTATCTATCTATCTATCTATCTATCTATCTATATATCTCCGGTGTTTCAAGAAACTTCCACATATTGTGAAAACTGAGGGAACGGAACTATTATTTCCCTGATTTTATTATTACTTTATTATTTCAGGTGAGATGCTACGATAGCACGAGACGTTAACATGGCAGTAATTACTCAAATTTTATTTACCTTTTTGTTCAGACGAAACGGATGTTCGGATCTGCAGGGACGACGGCTATCCTTCATACGTGCGTAATGAGAGCAGCATTCTGGGCAAGTTGGTGACCCATTATTTGAGAAGTAGGATTGAACAACGAAAACAAAAACGAAATAAGAGGTCACAATAGCAAACGATAAACCCAGTGCGACGTTCTTTTATTTCTCCGGGTCTTTAAATGTGAGCGGGTATGTGTATGTGTGCGTGTATGGTGCAATCATTTCAAAATCCCATAGAAGAGCCTATAAGTGCGTTGAGTTCGCGATAATGTGGCAGTTGTATTTTTTCAGAAGAGATAGACTTGTCATGTTCATCCAATCCAGCCTCAATATGAAGGATAGTGGATGTGGCACGAAGGTATAAATAATAAATCGAAAATGGAAATGCTTATCCCAGTAACAAGGACCGTAACAGTTTTCTTCGTGCCAAGAGGTTCATTTGCGAGTGTTAGTGTAATACGATTGCAATAACCAACAAATAAGAAAGGAGAAGTATAGATTCAAACTCACCTCCCAAACACTCATTTCAATTATGCGAGGCTGTATGAAACAAGTATCATTCGCGATGTTTTTGGATGAGTGCAAAAGACGCAAGTTTTGTTAAAGCTGTATTGAGCCCCGTGTCTCCTCCTCTCCGCTCTTTAGGCTCTATGCATCACCATTGCCTTATGTATATTCCATAGCACTTATGTTGTTTCCTTACGGCCAATTGCCGCAAAAGGCGAAGAGTCTTTTCAAGAACTTCTGGCGTGCAATGTTTATTGCGACAAGCAGTCTGTAATGTGAAACCTTGTATCTTATATTCCCTAAGTATGATCGTAATGTATAGTGTTACTATGTCTACTATTGCTAATTACGACGAATATGGGCGAATAAAGATGGCCTCCTGTAAGTATCAGCTATATAGTGAGGTTTTCGCCCCTCTAAAAGAAAAAAAAAAAGATCTTCCTTGCTGCGATAATGAGATACAAGCATTAGCAGGAAAAACCACCTTGAGAGTAAGCCGACAAAAGATGTAGGGGGACGACGAATAATAGCGTCTTTCGGATGCTACATTCTTCTGGGACGTCGAATACTCTCTCTACTCGCGCATGGCCACAGAGCTCTATCCACGTCATACTCATGACGGTGTACGAGATTACATGCTCCTAAAAGCACACTTTTTTTTTCATGGTTACTATGTTCTTAAAGTCTCACTTCAGTCTCCGCCTCCGGAACCCAATTCTGTACTCTTAGATGCAATAACTTGATTTTATGATCTCAATTATGAAGCTGCAAAGTACTGCTAAATAAGTTGAGCACCAACGCTTACCTTGAAGCAAAATTAAAATATATCAACTGGGATGTTCGCCATGACTTATCGGTTGTGAGCGAGTACTTGTCAATGAAAAAAACACAAACATTCCGAGTGTGCGATTTCGCTGCTAGGAGATGTTTTATGAAAACATTTTGAAGACGGCACATATAGCTTATTCTCACCCACTCTTTTTTTTTTCAAATTGGTTTCTTACGATGTCTTTTCGTGGCAGCAGCACGGGCGTGAACACCATTCACAAACTGTACGAACAACGCCGGAGCAACCACTTTGCAGATTATTATACAGTTCCATCGAGTATGAGTGCGTCGACTATTTTCAGAGCTAAAACCTTCAAAATTCATGTTTCATGCACATAGCATTACTTAGTTTCTATAGAAGTTAGTGATATCAGTAGCGCAATACAGCACCCACTACCAGACTATGACGGGTTGGTTTCATGTTCTGTCCGGCCTATTTCTCCTTTGCTTCTTGGTTGAAGTGTGATGACGTTCTGAAGCTTCCTAGTGATGGGAAAATACTTGGATCATTGAAAACAACTGAGATGAGAATGAAAACTTTTGACTGAATAGTATTTGCTCTGCAGCTGATGACAACGTCATATTAACATAAGCTCCATCAAACCCAACACCGTTCCGTGCATAAAGAGTTAGCGTGCACATGCTCAATTAATTTACGTTCGCCTACCCTGGATACGTTGATAAGTTCTGCGTGTCTGAGATATTTTAATTATGTCATGCGAACCCAATTTGTTGCGGTGGTTTTATGTAGTAACTATGATGGTGTCAACACCTTTTTTCATAAATTATAGCATAACCATAAGGGTCAGGTACCACGGCAATAACGAGAATATCGCCCCGTCTCCAGCTACCGAGGCCAGCCATCTTATCAGCTCTATAAAGCGACCGCACTTTCCTCTGTACGTGCATACAATTGGTTTAATAATTCATGTAGAAATGATATTTCAAATGAAGACACTAACAATACAAGATAACACTTACGACATTCCAGACGGTCAGTTAGCGCTAGAGTACGTGCTCCTTGTGCCGCTGTCTTCGCGCGCCGAGTTTTAAAGTTATAATAAACCATTTAACCCACCAACAATTATTACCTTAAATCCAACCCTCGGCTACATCTTCCGAGAAAACTTTTATACTAACACCTCTGCTCAACTGTACTGGCCCCCCCGCAATAGTATATAACTGAGCACCTATTGATAAATTAATGAAGTGACTTTATTGTGACATCAGGCTAGTTTCTGGTCTGGGCTAGACCGCATAAAATGGGGATGGATGACTTTGTCTCTCAGCGTAACACAAACAGATAACTTTAAATGAAATGTTGTATGCTTTCACGAATAGTTTGGCGCGGTTCAAAGTTATATTTGTGTTTATTTTCTTTTTATGTATGTAGTGATTGTAACAGTATTGTTTAACTTCTATATACAAATTATCGGTACTTCTTTTGATATTCAATACGTTATTAGTATATGTGTCTATATATGTCCTTCTGCTGTATGCCTTGCACAGGGGGCCCGAATATTTGGCAAGTAGGCACCGCCACTTTTTCTTTAGACCTTCCTTTGTTTCCTATGTAAAATAAACTGAATTAAAATACATACTAGGAGCCATATTTTTCTTTTCCTTTAAATATGTGGTATTTACGTTAACAAAAACTGGGCACCAGTGGTTGGAGCGAAATCGAGCTGGTGCGACTTTCTTATGAAGGTAAAGAATGGGCGTTCTGCATTTCTGCTGATGGAGTTTGTAGTTTTCCTTACGCTCTAACCAACTAAAATTTCTGAAAAATCTTCCATGTACAAAGCAAGATTCGTTACTCAAAATCGTTCCCACTTTCTCGCGCAGGGAAGGCACGAGTATCAGCTGGACAAAGCTCTTTCTTGGGGAACCATCTTCGCCAAGGTTGAGGAACTAAAAGTGGCTTTGCACCTAGATGACGTTTGTCTGACACCGGCTACACTGGAGGACGTATTCACCGAACTGGCCGTCTTAGGCACTGCCAGCAATTGAATGCGAACTTTGATTTTACGCAATATGTAGCTGCATCTCGTATTCCGCGAAGCAATACTTATGCTCACTTAGAATTCTGTACGTGAATTTGGTAGATGCGACTTTGTAGGATTGATCAAGAATAATTATTTGGTTTGATAGTGCAGTACAGTGCCCTCGGCTTGCCTGTCCCAATGTTTTTGTGCAAGAACCAATAAATTGTGAAATATAATGAAGCGAGAGAAACTGTGTATGCGTTAGAATCCATCCACGTTTTTTCTAGTAGGCTGAGGAGTACTCATGTCTGTGGGTGCTCATCTCAAAAAGAGTTCCACAAGGATCATACTGCCCCATTTCTGGTCAGCCTAGAAAAAATCTGCATTTCTGTGCCAATAGAATGCTCGAGAAATCGAGATAACCATGCGTGCGGTATTCTGACACTTATCACCAATCATTATTCAGAAAAAGAAACCTTTCAAACAATGTCCACTTCCTCAGTATTGCCAAGTTTTGAACCAAGTGCGCCAAACTCGGTAGCCTAGTATACTTGTCTACAACCCCCCGCTTAAATAACAGCAAGATACCTCAGCCATATCATTGCGTTTTGCTGCCCGTACAGAACAAATGTAGGACATTTTCTAGGTAGCTTCGTGCTAATATGTTGTGACGATAAAGGTATAGCTTTCGCTGTCACGACATATAAAGCCGAAATGGGAGACTATACACATCGCAAGTGTTTGAAGGGTTGGTTTAGGGAAATTGCACTTAGTGTAGAATATGTAACTGAGACCTTAATACTTTCTGAGTGCTGAAAATAAGGGAAGGAGACCTGCGGCTGCACGTCAGAAAGGAAAAAGTTTATAGCGGCCGAAATTGGTGGTCTATCGGGACTTCGATGCAAATTTTGCAGACTCAAGTAGCTCCGTGCAAAAGAGCTTCTCAAGGTGACGACCCTTAAATAGGCGCGCAAAATTGAGGCGTGTACACTAGGTTTGGAAACCTGGGGATAACGGGAGTTAGTTATCGCACCCCTTGCGAGATCTCAGAGCCCCTCTTTCTACACCATATGAAAGCAAACGTGACAATATATGCACCATATGAAAGCAAACGTAACATTGTTGAGTTGTTTTGAGTTAGACAGGAATTAAGAATGGCCATTTACAGCTGACATGACAACCTGCGTTTGTGAATTGCAGTCTTGCGACATGCGTGCCGAAAACGAACATAATTTTGTTCCATTTTGCACGTAACTTTGAATGCACCGAATTTTTTCTCTTTGCTTGCAAAGACCCCATCGTACCTTTTTTCCTGGCGTTGGCTTTAGCGCATGGCGTGTCTCGTTAATGCATCTCGGCTCACCGCCTCAAATGGTGGCCGACACCTACACTGGAGAGCTAAATGCCAGTAAACCTGGACAACTGGAAAAAACAGAAAACAACTTCCAGGGGTATGAATTTCATTTTCAAAATGTGTGCATTGTACTTGCCGTTTTTTTAGATTGAAGAGAGCGTAAACAGATGCTGAGCATCCCACGTTCACGCTGCAGGCTTTCTTTTTTGAGCGCACTTGTAGAGACACCCTGTCTGAATGCATTGCGGTGTGGTGACGGTGGTTAAATGGACACTAACGGCAACTATTAGGTAAACGGTAAGTGTAGGAATAGTAGTCGAGGAACCTCTCAAAGTTAGTTCTGTGCCAAGGAAGTGCGTGTTTGAAAGTAATATCATGTTTTAGTGGTCCGAATCTGGTTATCGCACTCAAAACTAACCGTCTGTTGCTGTTGCTGCGCACAACGTTGGCTGGCTTCACTAAGTGGTCGCGGACACTAGTAGCAGCAAAACAAAACCAGCCGTAGCCACAGCATCAACAAAATCCAACAGATAATTTCCAGTCATTGGCTCAGAGATCACAGACGTGTTTTGGTTCAACTGGGCCCCGCTAGATCTATGTTCTGGCCAGTTTAACCAGGCGAAAGTTGAACTTGTTAACCACTTGCGCCATTCCCTATAATTTAATGCCCGTCGGTTCTTTTTTCCATGTGTCCAACAGAAAAAAACAAGAAGCGTTTCATTACGTCTCTTGATACACGGAAGGTTATTTTTTTCAGTGCATCTAGTTTGATTACTAGTCAATAACTAGAGGTGGTAAGTTTGACGTAATTTGGACCATTTTGCGAACTTTCTATCGTAGCGCACGGGTTTTCGTGCATTTACCTTATTAATTGTTAAAAATGGCACTGCTGATAATAATATTTTTGTTTCAGACGTTTTAATACTTTGAGATTTTATTGTGACATAAACGTTCATTTGACTTTAGTGTCCTTGTAAGGTCGAAGTTCGGAAAGAGAATGGACAGTTTGCAATGATCTGCAAGGTGGCTCTCCTGTAAGGTTTGCTTTCTAACCAAAAACTCTCATTTACAGACTGATTTTTTCGCTCATTGTGTTGTACTCGCGTGCTCGGGTGCCGTAGCGGCACAATGAGCGAGAAAAGCAGTCTGTGAACGAGAATTTTTGGTTGGAAAACAAGCCCTACAGGTACGCCGACTTGCAGATTATTGCAAACAGTGTGTTGGTATCGCGTGCTGCACTTTGGCTTCATCAAATGAGACCATCGTACTTTATTTATGGGAGATTGAATACTTCGAATAGTAAAAATTCTTGGAGAATCAATGAGTAGTCACTATTCGAAAGGTAGAGTACCAGCATACCCCTGTACTCGACCCTTCGCGATATATAAGCATCAGTCCACGCAAACTCTTCCATCCATGGCGACCGCCGATCTGCAATTTATTTCATAAAAAACAGAAGAACTCATATGTAAAGAGAGAAGTTTTGAATCTTTCGAAATAAACAATTTCTGTCTTGAAAGCTGCATGGGAATATTTTCCAAATCATTCAATCTATATAACGTAAAATGTATAGCTGAAAGAAAATCTGACCTTCTAAATTTAGATCACAAGTAAGCTTTTTCCAACAAAAGAAGGGCTATCTTTACACTTATAATAGGTTTTAAAAATTTTTACACTTTCGCGATTATAGAAAGTATAAACCACCACCAAAACAGAATTGTCAAATATTTAAGAGTGCTTGCGATATTAATGTGCGATCCTGTGTGCATAGGCGTGACGTGGAGCCTCGTGAAATTGGATTGCATTGGAATTGATGGAATAATCCCGCAATATAAACTGTGGTCATTTGTTATTTCCTTCTTGCACACCTTTGTATGACCATAAGTAGCATCATTCATTTGTCTATTTATCGCCATCGTAATGGTGCGTCATCGTAATGGTTTCACATGTCACGCATCCCATGATTATCATTTCTGCATCAATCACATACCTTTGTCATCCATTAGCGTCACGTCACACCAAATCTTGCATACGTGAAGCTAGCGAAACGGCCGCGAGCGCATCATGAACGTAGCATGTAGTCATATTGTTACATAACACGCATCCCATGTTTATCACGTTTGCACCAGTATCACGCCTTCGTCATCCGTTCACGTTCCGTAAAACTGAATTAGGTATAAGTGAAACTAGCGAAACGGCGGCCAGTGCGTCATGAGCGTGGCATGTATTCATGTTGTTACATGGCATGCATTTCATGATTATTATGTTTGCACCAGTCTCATACTTTCGTCATCCAATCACGTACTGCAATACCAAACTTGTTATATCCGAAGCTAGCGAAACAGCCGTGAGAGCATCATGAGCTTGTCATGTTGTTAAATGACACGTCATAATTTTCATGTTAGGGTCTGTTCCTTGTCTTCGCCTTGCAATCATGCCATACCATCCGGTTTTGCAACATGCAATGTGAACCAAACCACCGCAAGAGCTGCAGGACCATGAAACATAAATCATGACATTCATGACACAAATGTCATGATTTTCATGTTATGACTAGCTAAATATACCAAGTTTGGTATCGATATTAATAGCCAAACGGCCAGGAGAGTTAAAGTTGTAGGCGGATAGACAGATAGATAGATAGATAGATAGATGGATAGGTAGATAGATAGACAGACAGACAGACAGACAGACAGACAGATAGATAGATAGATAGATAGATAGATAGATAGATAGATAGATAGATAGATAGATAGATAGATAGATAGATAGATAGATAGATATATAGATAGATAGATAGATATATAGATAGATAGATAGATAGATAGATAGATAGATAGATATATAGATAGATAGATAGATAGATAGATAGATAGATAGATAGATAGATAGATAGATAGATAGATAGATACGCTAAAAGTCACCAAAGTTCGCTAAGAAATGCTTCGTATTTAAAAAGAGTAAGATGGTTCTGCGACCTCAGTTTTACATAGGAAATAACGTGGCTAAGTGAAGAGAAAAAAAAGGTAAATTCACAATCTGACGTACTTCACTTCGAACGAGACCACCAGGAATCTCGCATTCCACCTCCTCTTGCATGTTTTCTGTTTATTCGTTTCCGGAGCTTTTTGCGATTTGCCTTCGGTGCTGGCCAGCATGGGTTATGCTGTGCAGGGGAAAGAAGTGCGTTGTCACACGAAAGCACAAATTTATCAGAATGCTTAACAAACTCACAAAGCGCTAATCAATTATTTATTTCTTCGTATCGTCGAATGATATCCGTTGTACGGAATTCTGCAAAGGGCACACTTCAGACAGTTGGGCTCGGGTTCAGCGAGCATTGAGACCACAGAATAACTTCGCGTGTGTTGTTTTGCCATCAAGTCAATAATATGCTAAAGGAAGAGCCTGCAGACCTTCGAAGTGGCCGATCGGCACCGCATGCACACTCAGTACACCCTTTACACCCTTTGCCCACCCTTCGCCCCACCCTTTGCCCCTTTGTACACCCTTTGCCCAATACGTTATCCTTTTGGATAACGTATCGGGCAGGCGTGGCGTGCATCAACGCACGGAATAAAACCAGGTGCTGAGGAGACCCGGAGAAAAAAAATGGTTACAAATCTGCATGTTAAACCGCAAAAGTCGTCGAAAGACGACAGTCATGCGTCTGGATGGAGTGAACAAAACGTTTATTTATTGTTCTGCGCAAGAAAATTGGTGAATGGTATTCTGTAGGTGCTACGAGCGTGTAGTGGAGGCGAACAATCGCATCGAGATACGTTAGACACAAGCGCCATCTGGCAGTTATCTTCGAAAACGAAGGCGTGCAGCCCGCGGAGAAAGCAGCGCGCCAGTCTCGGAGGTGATAAGGTGTAGAACGCAAAGCGACTGGCAGGTGCCACCACCGTGACGTCTAGCAAAGCGTTGGAAACACCTTTCTCAGCATCGCGTTGCACTTTTAGCGCAGCGCGATAAACGCTCCATTCCTTAGAGTTACTTGTGTGTGCCTCTTGTAGTATAAAGGCAGACATATAAAACATCGAAGCGTTGTTTAGGCGCCTCAGATATGCGCAATAATTGCTTTTTAATTGACAATCGCACAGCTATGAATGCTAAACCTTGAACAATATTGGTGGGCGCTGCGAATGGGGTTAGCCGTTTCGTGCCGTTTGAGGTATCGTTAGGGCGGATAAACATTATGTTGCCATAGTGCTTGTGGTTAGTACAGAGTAGTCTGACTATTGAGGCAATTCTTGGCAAGGTACAAACTGCTGGTGTTGTGTCTGGCTCTTCTTTTGTCATCATTAGGAGTGTGACGTTTATTTTTGCCATGAATCAATAACAAGTCACCCGATCAGAGACCTAAACGGAGAAGCTGGCGTTGTTCAATAGGTTTGTGTTCCACGTGTTTTATTGCAAACAGGTATAATTGTTGTGTTTAACGTCTAAAACCATCACATAATCATCGTTGCTCTCTAATAGGAGGTACAGAAATTTTAGTACTGAAAGTGCAGAAAAATGGGAACGTACAGGACAAAGGCGTCAAGCATTCTTTGTTCATCGAGAATGCGTTTAACGACAAAGTGAAGTCTATCAACACTTGCATCTCTTTACACTACAATGCTAACTGCAGTGGGATCAAAATCTGTCGGAGTAGTGCCGCACAGGACAAGAGTTCACTTCTGATGCTGTTTTGAATTTCTTCACCATGATGTATTCTTGACCCTTTGTACTTTAGGTGAAAAGTTTACAAGGAACCACTTAGGAGCATCTCAATTTAGCATTTGTTTTCATGTTTTGTTAGAAAGTCTGCAATGGTACTGTCAAGAGTGAGTCAGCTGTAAGACATTCATTTTTCTTTATACAGACAGCCTAATGGACTTTTTTGTATCTTCTTCAGGAAGACATTTATGTGAAAGCAGCAGGAGTTGCTCACCCACCTGTTTGTGTACAAAATAGTGTATTGTGGGAACTGTGCCTAGCTGTACACTAACTAAAACATTTCGTACATCTTATAATATTTGGGATAATACTCTCACTGTGTTTTTTTACACGCAGAGTAGTATGCATGGTAATACATGGAATCTGTTAATAGCGTGCGCAATTGAAAATTTCGCATTAATAAAAACGACACTAGGTGGAAACGGCTTTTTACAGCAAACGTATTCCTAAGATGGCCAGTTGGGCAAGTTGATAAGTAACAATGCAAAACTGAAGTATAGTACGTTAAAATGAATTTCACAATGTTTTTGTCGATAAAATTACGGGAGGCGTTATCTTTGTCCCTACTTTTAACCATATGATCTAAAGCATTGCCTCCGAGATGCGGCGCACAGCAATTCATCTGTAGAGCAGACGACGGATGACAGCTTGCCCTGAAGCGTGTTCTTCAGTCTAATGCGGCAGTCTTCGTGCCCCAAATGATAAAAATTTGTTATCAATCGTTTATGAACTCATTCAACATTCAATTCTCTTACCCAACGTGCTGCAAACACATGGCCGTCACAGCAGCTCCATCTGTGTGTCAGTAATGAAGAGGCACCACATATTAGAAGTCTCAGTGCTCTACGTAGAAGAGTGAATTCAGATACTGTAGAATATTGTGTTCAAAATAGTTACTCCTATCTGCTAAAACAGCCCTTCACCAAATGCGGTCACGTTTACTCGCGTTTGAAGCTTATTGCCGCTTTTCCGTTCTCATTTCTAGATTTCTCAACTTATCAGCGCATTCTCGAAAAGCTCTGATTTGTACCACGAATATTGTCGCTAAAAACAAAATATTGCAGCATGTTTTTCTTTATTACTATATGATGGCCTTCGGTTGTCTATTTACGAGATTTTAAGAAACATCGAAGATGGGTTTTTTTATTGTTCAAATTTCAGTGGAGTGCACTTTTGCCAATATCAGAATTTTGAGGCAATATATAAAAATTTAAATTTGACCAACGGCAGCAATAGTTTAAGTACGTAATGAACACACTATATCCTTAAAACGTGTCAAGTTTTAAAACGCTGCTTGCATTACTTTCGGAGAAAAAAATGGGGAATACGTAACTTAATTTAAACTGTCGCAAAATTAGACACTTTTAAAAGCTATTTTCTTAAAGTCTGCAAACTTGAAACCGTACGAATTCATTCTACATTAGACATACATTTCAGGTGAAAAATATCTTCCTTGAAAGAAAAATATTTTTCTCGTTATAGCATCTGCAATTTTCGAAAATGAGAGGTCACGAAGCTGGTGCCTCCGTGTTGGTGAAGTTTGATTTTTTTTCTTTTAAGTTATGCCGTTAATAATAAAACAAAGTTGACTTTCAGGCTACCTGGTGAGAGGTGCACGAAATATAAAATACTCATCGAAATCTAAAATATCAACTTTGGACCCGTGTCGATCTCTCGTGAAATCACCCAGCGGGGTTTATTGGCGTAAGTAGTACTTGTACAGTAAGTCAATTGATACGGAAAGCGGGCGGCAGCAACCGACACAGGAATCACAGCGGTCGGGGCGACAGCTCGCGCTCGGCTCCTCTCACTAAAGGTGTGACCCACTGCGGCACATAATCTTCTTCCTCTCTACAACACCCCAGCGACAACGACGAGCCATCCTGGCGAGTCAAGGCGACGAGAGCAGGAGTGGGTCGTGATAGGGCTCGAGATGACTCACGTGCACAGTCTGACGACCAAGGCACCGCCTGTCTGTATATCGCGTGGCCGGCTCGATCTCGTATGTGACATGAAATTGACGTTCGACGACGCGATAAGGACCGTGAAACTTGGGGGCAAACATATAGGACAGACCTGGGGAACGGAAGGGCAGTCGGAGCCAGACGAGCGAGCTCACGGCCAAAGTCTCGACTTGCTGGTTGCGGTCGTGGCGGTCTTTTTCGAGTACTTGCTTGTCCGAGGTAAATGATCGGGCCAACTGACGACACTCTTCAGCGTGGTGCACAATTTCAGAAAGAGGGTTGACCACTGAGACGTCGGGAGGATGCGGCAAAATTGTGTCAAGGGTGGAGCATGGCTCACGCCCATGTAGAAGATAGAAAGGCGAGAAGCCTCTGGTTGACTGCATCGCGGTGTTGTACGCATAAGTCACAAATGGGAGAATGACATCCCAGTTTGGTTGGTCGAAATTGACATACATTGGGAGCACGTCTTCTAGCGTTCGGTTGAAGTGCTCATTTAGACCGTTGGTCTGCGGGCGGTAGGCTGTAGAGGTTCGGTGAACCGTGCGGCATGGCCGAAGAAGTTGTTGTACAACTTCGGATAAAAAGACACGCCCTCGATCACTCAGTAGTTCACGTGGTGCCCCGTGACGCAGTACGAAGCGTCGCAAGATGAAATTAGCTACGTCACGTGCACCAGCCGTACGTAGTGGAGCTGTTTCAGTACACCTCTTCAGATGGTCGACGGCGACAATGATCCATCGATTTCCAGCGGCAGTGTAAGGAAGGGGACCATATAGGTCAATTTTAACGTGGTTGAAAGGGCGCGCCGGACACAGTAGAAGCTGTAATAATCCGGGTGAATGGGCTGCTGTCTTTTGTCGTTGGCATAATGAACAGGATCGAATGTATTTTTGTACAAATGTGTACGTACCATGCCAGTAGTAGCGCTGGCAGATCCGGTGACACGTTTTTAACACACCAGCGTGAGCATGTTGTGGGTCGGCATGAAAATACGCACAGGCATCAGATCGCATGTGGCGTGGTATAACCAAGAGCCATTCATGACCGTCTGCGTGGTAGTTTCTGTGGTATGGCTGCGAGTCCCGTATCTCGAAATGTGTGACTTGGCTTTGAAGAGCGCGTGGGTACGTAGACGTTGAAGAGCCGGACAGAATGTTCAGGAGAGATGTTATCCATGGGTATTTCTGCTGTTCAGAAGACATGCTTGAGACGGGAATGGGAACGATGGGGAAGTTGGCGTCCGAATGCAGGTTTGCGCTGGATCTCACTGGTGATCATGAGAGGGCGGTAGACGACGTCTACCGCTCAGCAGTCCTGAGCGGTAGACGACACGAATGTCGAATTCTTGTAGGCGAACAGCCTAACGTCCAAGGCGAGCAGAAGGATCTTTTAGTAACGCCAACTAACAAAGTGCATGGTGGTTGCCACATCGTTGAAACTCTGTCCGTACAAGTAAAGACGAAACTTGCCTAACGCCCAAACGATTGCGAGGCATTCTTTCTCAGTTACTGAGTTGTTCATTTCCGCTTTCGTGAGTGCGCGACTTGCATATCCGATGACGTACTCTGGATTACGTAGCTTTCGTTGCGAGAGTACTGCTCCCAGACCAACGCCACTGGCGTCTGTGCGCACTTCAGTGGGGGCACTTGGCTCGTAATGGCGTAGAATGGGTGGTGACGTAGGCAGGCGGCGCAGTATAAGGAAGGCTTCGTCACATGCCAGGGTCCAGTTAGAAAGATTAGCTGAACCGTTCAGTAGTTGCATAAGTGGGGCGATTATTGGGGCAATGTTGCGGACGAAACGGCGAAAATACAAGCACAAGCCGATGAAGCGCCTAAGTTCTTTAAGTGAAGTCGGCTTAGGAAAGTCGGCTACGGCTTGAAGCTTGTCCGGGTCAGGGCGAATTCTATCCTTTGACACAACATGGCCAAGTATAGTAAGTTGGCGAGCCCCAAAGCGGCACTTCTTCAGATTAAGCTTGAGGTTTTCCTTAGTAAGGCACTGGGGCCAAATTCACAAAGCTTTCTCTTGGCTACGCATTTTCTTAGCCAAGAATTCTCGTATCTGGAGAGATTACTATAGCGCGGGTACGAATTTAACTTATTCGGCACTTGAGAGGGCGAGAAGGACACACGATAGCCGATAAAACGACAAGGAAAGAAACAAGTGTGTGCCAATAATATCAAGGTAGCACGCAAAGCGTCTAGCATCAAGAGTATACGATGATAGCCAATGGTTTGTTGCATCTCAGTTTCATTTCGGTGGGCATCTGTTAGAGCGATTACGCGATGCCGCGTTTAAATAGACGCCTGGGTGTTTGGTGCAAAGCCAATCGCTCGCGCTTCATTATTGACCGTAGCTCAAAAAGAAATTGATTGATAGCCTTAAGCGATATCCCATGCAATAATATCTCGCCAAGTACAAGTAAACTACACCCCAGGTGCACCACATCAATCAAACCACGCATAAATCGATGCATGCAATGTTTGAAATTGTGCCTCAAGAGTCTTCCCCTATTTAACGTGACCAGTTACCTTACATTTTAATGAATCCGCGCTGCTACTAAACTAATGCGGTGCAATCGAGCACGGTATAGTGGTGAACGTAAGCGTGTTTTGTACCTAGACATAAGAGGTTGCATTTTTTACAATATTCCTATTACAAGACACAGAAGTGACTTCTGTGCCTGTGGACGATTGTGCAGAAGTAGAGAACAGCAGTAATCAAATGAAATTGTGAGCGCAATTTCGCTGGTTCCATGCACCGCAGCATTATTATAAAGCCGGAATTCGAGACCGTGCATACGATTACGCTTAGATATTTGTCTACGTAAAACGAGGGAGTCTCGTCGGGAGGGGTTTCAGTGCTAATGCTTTCCACAAAACATGGTGCAAATATTTCGTCCAGCATTGTTTGACTGAGCATACAAAGCAAGGGACGTGTATACGAGTTTTGAAGTCGAGAGACGTTATCACACGTGCAAAAAGGACGAAAACAGGGAGAGAGACTCTCGTTTCGTCTCCGCGAAAGCTTGAAATCGATAGATAATAAAGAGAATTTTCTGGCCAGCAGACGCCAAGAAAAATTTCCTCAAAGCAGCATCGGATGCTTTGAGAGCATAAAAAGTGGAGTACGCGTTTTATGGGAGCGACAGTCACACAGAAAGCCAGATGAAGTGTGACTGTCTTTAGTAGTGAAAATCAATGCTAATTAGGAGAGTGGCGAGTTAATGAGCCAAATCTTCCTTAAAGAACTATGATGGTAACAAACTGAGTATTCATCTAGTGAAAGTGACACTAGTGACAGCAAATTCATAATAATTGATTAGCGTTGTCACAGGCCAATATATAGCTTTATTTTTTATGTATATTTGGCAGACTATGTGAAAGTAGCGTAAGTTAGAGCCGGCTATCCCAACATCAAGACAGTAATGTACAAGATAAATAGTGCGTGAATATACAGCCACACGTGCCGGTTTCTCTCTTATAGTAACCTTGGGCAAACGCATTCTAAATATTTTTCCTATTTTTGACGAAGTTTCACCGGACGTTTTTGCATTTGGCGTCATTCGATGCATTGACGATATATCAGCAATACGGTGAATGCAAGCACTGCTGCAGTGGACGAGCGACGAGCGGTCATATGGTACTTCATCAAGCGTTGCTGGTAGAAGATAACGTATTGTGTGAGAATTAATGACGAAACGTTTTTCAGTGCTCGCCGAAGGACTTCCCCAAATAGTATGGCATCTTTGCAGCTAACAAAGCAATGTTCAATCGTTTCCGGCACAACACATAGACGGTAGTTAACAGACGGAATGAAAATACCTTTTCTTTCTAACCATGTGTTTACCGCCAATGTTTCAGAGTGGAGTTTATACAAGAATGTTTTTGAATTCGGTGGAATGTACATTTTGCGCATTCGCTTCAACACATCGTGACCTGGAAGATTGGAGTACAGTGAACGGTACAATGGAGGGG
>NW_023613111.1:0-61464 GCF_013339725.1 Rhipicephalus microplus
AACCTACGCTTCCGAAGGAGAGGCGCGCGCCCGGGGAGTCGTTGGATGTTTGTTTTCTTTTTTTATGGTTGACCTCGCGGCGTCACTCTGGCGCTTTGTCGCGAGAATTTGACGGCGCGCCCTTTATGAGCACTCGTTTTGTGACTCTGCCCCCCACTTTAATTATTATCTCATAATATTCAAAACTACACAAACGAGCGCGAACAGTCACCACACACTCAAAGACTGTAACATAGTCCGTTGCTCATGGCACGTCACATTTACAGTAGATCACTCAATACAAATGTACATTGCAATTCAATCTCACAACACATGAAATATAACCACAGGTGCATGAGTACAACACTCCATCACATACTCCAGACAATACAAGTGTACAAAGTTCGATCATTACAACAATTACTATACTCACATCATTACTATACATCAAATCACCATAACAAACATTTTGACTCACTCGACATACAGTTGTGGCGCAGGAAAACAATCGCATTACCTTAACATATAGCACTGTCAAACACATTCCAAATTGACTTCGGCACCTATGCGGTGCATTTCGAGAGGGGCTTGGGACCTTTTTTGCGGTGCTCTCTCCATCTCTTCTTATTGTTTTTGCTCGTTTTGTTCCGGCGAGCCACTCCCAACGACGGTATCTGAGGCGGCGTCTCAGCCATCGTTGTCACTTCCGACGCTGCTAGCGGGTCATGACGCTCAACCGATCCTGTCCGGTTATTCACCTGCTGGTTCATGTCCCGACATTTGGTCTGGCTGGCTGACTCCGTCATCTTTACATTGTCGGTCAGTTGAGGTCGAGCCGAAGTTAGCCCAGCTTCCCAGCACGTGAACTCATTCGATACGATGATGTTCTCATTCACTGTCTCTTCCGCTCAGGCGTCACCTTGGGCTCGAGTGAAATCATTCGCGGGATTGTTCTCCGCTGTATCTGACGGTCCCTGTGTCGGCGGGGGCTCCATCTTCGGGTTTTTCCCCCAAACATTCTGGATCATTCGGCTCTCGCGTTCCGTCGATGTTTCCGATGACGAGGTGGTACAAGGGGGTCGTCATGCATAGAGCCGTAACCTTCCCGCTGATGTACGGGGTTTCAACCTCAATCTCTGCTTCGGGAAGCATCCGAACCGTACGGTGAATTAGGCAAACCGGTTTCGTTCTGCCTGTCAACTCACTTTCCCGTACCAAAGTTCTCCGCACGATAACCGTGGAGCTACCGGTGTCTCTTAACACCATGATCTTCTTGCCCGCAACTTTTCCAGGCAGCGTTGGCATTCCCTTCGTGACACCGGTTGGCTGTTTTGTCATTACAGCACCCACAATAGGAATTTTCTCCCCATTTTCAACTCTACGAATCCATCGGTGACGGCATTATCATCGGATTTTGTTGCTGCTAGCACACAGAATACCTGGTGAGTTTGACTCATTCCGTTACGACATGCGTCTGCTTTGTGCCCAGTCTGACCACACTTGAAACATTTTAATATTGTAGGGCTCGTAAAGATCGTTTGACAGTTTTTCGCGCGATGACCCACTCGGTTACACAGAAAACATCGCGGAATGCTCTCCGGTTCACGCTTCTTTTATTCGGGAGCCGATTTCTTCGAATCTTCGGGACACTCCTTCTTGGCATTGGCCAAATTAGTGCCACCTTGCGCTTCCAAGAAATGATCAGCTAACACAAGCTTGCTTCAAGTGACTTAGCTCTCCTCTCTTACAAGAACAGCGACAGGCTTGGGTGGCAACTAGTAAGAAATTGTTCTCTAATTAGGAGCTCTCTAAGCTCATCGTACTACTGCACTGTCCCTGAAAGTTCAATCCAACTGTGGAAATAATGGCAAAGTTGGGCGGCATACTGCGTAGCCGTCTCACCATCAGCTGGCTTTCCTGTCCGAAATCTGTCCCGGAATCCTTCCACAGTAAATCTAAATCGCTTCAGCAAAGCAGCTTTCACCTTGGCATAGTTGGCTGCATCGGTCGGCGTCAGCCTGCCGTACACACTGAGCGCTTCAACACTCAAGCAGGTACTCAAAGCAGTTGCCCATTGATGTTCTGGCCAATTCTGGCTCCTTGAAATCGTCTCAAATTGGTGAAGGTATGTGTCAAGGTCGTCCTTCCTTTCATCAAACGCTATGAGCAGCTTGCTTGGGTTCAAGCGGAATACATGATCTTCCCGTTCGCTGCTTTCAACTCTAGATTGGACGGGAGTTTCACTTCGCTGTTGCAAACGGAGCCGCTCGAGTTCTATCTCGTGCTGTCGCTGCCGTTCCCTTTCCTCTCTTTCTTCTTTCGCCCTCTCAGCCACCAGTGTTTCTCTCTCCAGCTCCAACTTCAATTGCTGCTCTCTTTCTTCTCTCAGTTGTCGCTCCTCTGCCTCTCTTTCTTCTTTTGCCCTTTCAGCTGCCTGCTTTTCTCTCTCCAACTCCAACCTCAATTGTTGCTCTCTTTCTTCCTTCACCCTTTCAGCGGCCAGCCTTTCTCTCTCCACCTCAGCTGCTTTTTCTTGCTTGGCTCTCTCAGCTGCCAACCTCTCTCTCTCCAACTCAGCTTCCTTTTCCGCTTTGGCTCTTTAGACCGCCAACCTTTCTTTTTCCAGCTCAGTTGCCTTTTCTTCTTTGGCCATCTATTTTTCTTGTTTTTCCTTCTGGGTGACCCACTTCTGTAGTTCGGCGCCAGAAAGACCCATCTTCTCACCAAGAGTGACTAACTTTTCGAGATCCATTGTGTTTCGCAAATAAAGTCTTGCCGCGTGCAAAAAGTATCTGCCTAAATCAGTCTATCGGAACACTCTCCTGCACTCGTTAACGAGAACACTGAGCAACACACAAAATCGTTCCGATAGCACTATCAACAACTCGAGGCTCTTTCTCACTACTTTGGACACACTGTGCACCAGAAGGTCCTGTCGCGGACGCCAGATTATTTGTCACAGTTCCCGTTAAGTAGGAAGGCGATCGCCGGGCTAATTTCAAGGGCCGAAGCATCGGCGCCTCGAACCGCACCACGAAAGCGTGGACAATCTAGAAGTGGTCCTTTTTGGCGTGCCAGCGGACGCCGGCTGTGGTCCAAAGAACAAGTCAGAGCCGAGAGTTGATAAACAAACAAAATTATATTCTCAATAATGGCAGATCGAAAACAATACACAAGTATGCACACTCCCCAGTAGTTGAGTACAATATGTCACCAATCAAACAACGTACTACACAGTACAATCAGCCACACTCGAAACAACGGACACAGACAACAATACGCACTACAATGCAGTCGCATGCATTGAACAACCAAGACACTTAAAGACTAAAGAGATAGAAAACCTATTCAGTCCAAAGTTCTTGGAACAAAAGTCTGGATGATACTCTTCTGAGAATAACTCACTCAAAGTCCAGCATTGTTGTCGTTCCGCTGCCCCCGAAGTTTCTCTTCCCGGAAACCTCGCCGAAGTTTCTCTTCCAGGAAACCTCGCGTCTTGAATTGGCCAGTCTTCAAGCTTCAACTTCTTCGCCGGAAACACGTCGGCTTCACACAAGCAGCTGTTGCCACGCGTCTTCGCTCGATAGCGGTAAACACACACTCTTGCCTGTAGCTCGAGTCGTCACCACTCAGGTGGATATCATCTTCTTCTCCTGCTTTGTCTCTATGGACAAAACCTTCGGCGACTACACGGCGGAATCCCTACGCGCTCTGGCGCTAACTTCCGTCTTCTCATCTCTCATCTTGGCTGCTCTATTAAATACCTTCCGCGCGAGATTCCAGAAAGTTCTCATCATTTCGTCGGCGCGCTACGCAGGGAAGGCTGAGGAGAGGGCGACACGGTTCGAAGGCCGTCCGCGACGGATGACTCAACCCGGCATCACCACGCCCTTTCCATCTAGAAATTTCGAGTGCTTGCTCGGCGGCCAATGTGAGGAGGTTCGTCGGCAAACCTACGCTTCCGAGAGGAGAGGCGCGCGCCCGGGGAGTCGTTGGATGTTTGTTTTCTTTTTTTATGGTTGACCTCGTGGCGTCACTCTGGCGCTTCGTCGCGAGAATTTGGTGGCGCGCCCTTTTTGAGCGCTCGTTTTGTGATAATAGCCCCCAGTCAGACACTGCTCGATTCCATCGCGTCGCTGAAGAAACTCACTGTGCGAGTGGTTTGGTGACGGCACATTGGTCTTTTAATCTCGTTCACGCGCGTCCTCCATCTTACAACCAATGTGAAAGGTGCGGGGCGTGAATGGCCGCTTATCAAGGGCCGTTTTCGGCGGTTCCACCTAAACAACAGATACGGAAAGTTGTTTTTTTCTCTTTTGTTCGGTACAATCAGAAACCCCGTCTCCATATTTCTCTTTGCAGATTTACCGTTTCCAGTCTGTGTGAGGCACAGCGTGCGAGAAGGCTGTTTTGTTTGTATTTCTTCAACGTTGATAATCGGAAAATTTGTACTGTATGTTCGTTTTTTTATTGGCCCGGGGGACGAGTGTAGGTCATATTTCTGTTTCAAGCACTTCAGTTTAAGCTTTTACTTCGTGTAATGTTTGAATATTCAGGTAATGTGTCTTGAAAAATGGAACTTCTACACCATACATTGTTCTTGTTCAAGCTAAAGTTTACTGGACACATATATTACTGGTACATACTGTTACCTACTGTAAGAACCGATTGAATGCAATGTTAACTAAGTGAACAGAGTGAGGTGATCTAATTGAAACAGCAGACCCGGCAGGCATTGAAATAGCAGCTGCCGGTGCAGTGAAATTAATTAAATTTTTTGATAAGTGAAAGGTTTCTTGTTGCTCACAGTGTCTCAAGGTATAAAAATCCAAATCAGCATGACTTTATCGTAGCCAAAATAAAGTGCAAAGGTACTTCAAGCACAAACGCATCTTTCTAAACTTCCGACAGTCGAAGATAAAATGTATAGCGCCCGGCAAAGCAGTTATTGTCATGGTAACTTCAGTAGTAGCCACAACTCTTTGAGATTTTTTTAAATAATCCCCTCACATATATGGACCAGGAAACGCTTACAGGTGAATCCTTTTTTTTGTTTAATTTTTTTCATGTAGTGAGTTCTGATTTCATAATTTGAACATCAGTGCCATTACGTACTTCTGCGGGCAAAGAAACTAAGACGTTCTTAGCGAATACTTGTCTACTTAAATATAGCTTTACACAAATATTTTCCTGAACTCAGGCACAAGTCAAGAAAATATTCCCTGTCATATTACCCAGGTAAATGATTTTGAAGGAGCTTGCTCGGGTATGATCGGGTAACCCGTGAATCCTCCGTTAGACATCTGTTATCATCATCTACCAGAAATTCTCATTAAAGGACTGGGACGTCGTTGGTGCGGTATTGCTCGAGGCGAATGCTAGTGATTGTGGTCATGTCGTCATAGAACCACAAGTAGTCGCATACCTTGCAGCTGTGGCCGAATAGCTGGTCGAAGAAGTCGCACCTGAAGCGCGAGTCGGTGCCGCCTACGTCCTGTAGCGACCACTTTTTGCTCTTGGCCACGGCATTTCGCGCCCCCACTTCGGGGTTATCTTGCCGCCGCTTCCGTAGTGCTTCTGCTTCGCTGGCCCGCAGCTCCGGGTTCACTTGATGGAGAGCCTTCACCGCTTCTGGCTCGCTGGCCCGCAGCTCCGGGCTTGCTCGCCAGCGAGCCCTCTTAGGTTCGGCCTCCTGAGCTCTCAACGCAGGGTTTTAGCGGCGAGCCCGAGCTGTAGCTGCGTTGCGAGCCCACCGGGCTGCTGTCTTCGTTTGTGGGTTGTACATGCGGCCAAGCGGTGACGAAGTTGGCTCATAGCTTGAGCTACCGGCGGAGAGAAAGGAAGCGGACGTGCCGAGAGTGGTATGCAGCGCCATGAGTGATGGCGCGCCATCTAGTGAGCATGTTAGTAATTACCGGAAAACCGACGGTTTGGAAGGCATCACGCGTTCACGCGCGGCCACACAAGGCACTACTGACACTTTCTTCTTTTGCTCTCTCTTTCACATTTTTAAAGACGCTAGTCTTTCTTGGGAACCTTCGACGCAAAAATTTTAGTCTGTCTGTCTGTCTGTCTGTCTGTCTGTCTATCTATCCATCTATCTATCTATCTATCTATCTATCTATCTATCTATCTATCTATCTATCTATCTATCTATCTATCTATCTATCTATCTATCTATCTATCTATCTATCTATCTATCTCTGTCTGTGTCTGTCTGTCTGTCTGTCTTTCTGTCTGTACTTTTGTCTGTTTGTCTACTTTAACGGCACCGGTTACTTGAAACGGCTGACTCCATCCACTGCGCCCACCAATGTTGCTCAAGATTTAGCGTCGATACTTGTGCAATTGTCAATTATTAAGCACTTTTAGCGCATGTCTTGGGCATTATAAGATCACGTAGGTATTCTGTGTGTGCATATTTTACTAGAAAAGGCATACATAAGTAATTTTGAGGATCGTAGCGCTTATCACACTTCGCTGACCATGCAACGCTTGCACGAAAAGGCGAGTGTTTCCAACGCTTTGCTAAGACGAGACGGGGTGGCACCTGCCCGTCACCTTGCGTTCTACACCTCATCACCTCTGAGACGGGCGCGCACACACGTCTCAGAGCCACGAGCTTCGTTTTCCAAAAAGAACTGTAAGATGGTGCTCATGTCTCAAGTGTAACGTGACTTGATGCGCTCGTTCGCCTCCGCTGCACACTCGAGGCGCTCTAACGCAGTGTCTCCAGAATATCATTCACCGATTTTCTTACGCAGAACATTAAATAAATTGTTTACTCTCTCCACACTCAAGACTATCGTTTTTCGATGACATTTGGAGATTACATGCAGATACGGGGCCAATTTTTTTTCTCTGTCCCAGTACCCACCTCTCGTGTGGCATTGTGGAGATGACCTAAACAGTTAGCAAGACATACCGTTCTGTTCACTTCTCGTTCTTTCAAATACACTTGGAGGAGGCTACCACGAGGGCTATCTAAAACTGACGCATTGGCGATTTTAACTCATGGGGGGTTGGCACACCATCTAGACAGCATTCTTAGAATTACCGGAGAGGCGACCTTAGCACGATTGCAGAAGTCTACAGGCAACCCTAGTGTACACGCCGCTGGCATGGCCGAAGGGGCAAGCTCATAAAAATGGCTTTTCGCCATCAAAAGACCCCTCTCTTAAAAATGCCGTCACCATGTATGTAATCTTAACGTCACAGACGACTGCTTTGGAGTCGGCAAGTTTCGAACAGGTAAGTTCTGAATATATTGGTTCCCAACAAAGAAAAAGGCATCCCACTTCACTATGCATAAAACGGCAGGCCTAACTTGATCACTAAAATGTTTGTTTATAAAGGAAATTAAAACTACAAAGCGTATAATTAATCTTAGCCTTCACATAAACATGATATTCTAAAAGCTCTTCCTGGCCAGAATTTCTAGTGACGCTAGGATTGAAAAGTGAGCGAAAGTAATAAAAGCTTGAAACTGCGCTTAAGACTGTGTAAATGAAAGGTCAGATGAAAAATTCCGCAGATCACACATGTACCTTGGGAATCGACGTTATACGAAGCAAGCGGATGGAAGGTAAGCGTGTTGCGACTTTTGTTGGTGGGAGACAAGTTACAAAATAACAATAAATATTCGTAAAAACTTTCTACGCACAAACACATGTTGCACACTCGCACATGTTTTAGATAAATAGTTGTTCGCACCTGCGCAACGATAACATAAATATTACGTAATACTAAGAAGCGGTAAGCTGACATGTAATTAACACTTCTGTTCGTGATGATAGTGGCGGTTGACACTGCTAAAATAGTAACTCCAGTGTATGGCATTTAACTACTACTGACGTCAACCCGATGAGACGGCTGTATCATAGGAATACATATGTAATGTTTATAAAATACGATAGCCAACATTGCAACCACAGTTGACGATTCACCATCATTGCACCTGATTAGTGTATTTTACCAATGCAGTACCGAGGAGGGGCGTGGCTTTGTGGTAGATTATTTGATTGCCACGCGGAATGGTTGGGTTTAATTTCTTCTTGAACCGTGATGTTCGTTCAGTAAATGCTGTCGATGTCAGTTTTTCTTTAGGCTCTCGAATATAAATTACCAATGCCTGTTGTTGCCGTTGTTGGCTACATATAAAGTGTCACTCACTTATGGCGCATACCCGCATACCAGGGGCACATACCCACCCACGGGTGTGAGCTGCTGTTAGGAGGGAAATGTTTGATGGCGTACGCGATGGGATTACGACATTAGCCACGTCATAACCAGCGGATCTTATTCGCTAAACCACCTTACCTTTTCGTACTAATTTTGGTTCACTAAGTTAGTTTGCTCAGAGATTAGTTTAGGGAAGAGTATGAGGCGTGTGCTTCTATTTAGAACGTCGTCGGGAAGGCTAAATTCGGAAGTTGAATGTTAGCTAGGATGGTACTCCAGTCTCGACTCAATAAGGCAGTGAAACACGCTAATACCAGTAGCAAGTATTTGTCTGTAGTGACTTCAAAGAAGAGAACCGCGGAACAAATCCTAGGCTCAGAACTTCTCCTTACAACAAATATAAAGTAACCAACTGAATGGAGACACACCGTACTTGTTCAGCCTCTCGAAGTCATTCTTTTATGAAGCTAACAAAGCGAGCGACTGCGGCTTCTACCTTCACACAGAGCATGGTGAGTTACGTGGACAGGAGTTCGCATACCAACGCTACCGAACTCGAGTAAAGTTTGCATTGTTATGTGAGTATTCGAGCTTGGCATTCTTAGCATTTGAAAATAAAAAGTCTGGCAGGAAGCATATGCAGAAATAGGCCCAGAAACTGTGGCAGAAATTTTGGAAAAAATGGTATTGAAAGGGCCATTTCCGCATGACATTGCTAATGATTGTATTCGCTGAAGATGCCTTGGAGCAGAATCGATATTAACCTTTCGAAATGTTATGAAAATAAATGGTGACCATACAATTTTCTCAGTATTTGTACCTATTTTTGTGCTTCGAATGGCCGGATGCAAGTTGGCCTTCCTGTTACTGTTATTCGAGACCAGAATTTGAGAGGAAACGTTTTTAATTAGGATCGCTCACAGCAACCCGCCAGAGAGAATCAGGTCTCCAGAAAAAAGCAAATAAAAAGGTCTGGCCGGCGTTCGCAGTCGTTATTCTGTGCAAAAATTGGATTCTGTTTCGTCTTATGTGAAGGTTCATTTCTAATGTTATACTTCTCTCATAAGTGAAACACATTACAAAAACTAAAAAAAATGAATTCACTCTCCATAGTACGGCCAAATTGTAGGTACACTGTCACTGCGAGAATTGGTGCTAGCTGAAAAAAAAAACATTACTAAATTGACTGGAAAATGCAACAAAATCAGTCAACAGAAGGGAGACGAGCACAAGCTTTAACTGACACCAAACGTTTGAAATATTAGTTCTGCTTCATGTACTTCCTTCAGGCAGCCTGGGACTGGAATGACCTTCCCTCAAGTGTCGTCGACCATTCCAACACAGATACATTTAGGAATGCCATAGAATCATTGTTTTATTAAGTCTATAATGTTTGCCCACTCCAACAAGTAAATTTCTCGCTTGAGAGCCTTTGAGGTATAATAAATAATAAATAAATAAATATCTACTACGTCTTTTTTCTCAAATGAATTGCTCAAGCTAGGTGTGATACATTAAACTAGTTCAAACAGAAACGAACTGTTGCTGCGAATGCATTATTAAAAAAGCGCTAATAGGTGGCAATGGCAAGTTTCATCACTAGACTTATGTAGACGCTCAAACGAACTGTCACTATATTGGGACTGAATATACTAAGTATGAAAAAAATCTCTGAGTCATTAGTTTTCTCAGTATAAGACAGAAACTTGCAAAAAAGGATTTATGCGATTTCGTTAACATACAACATGATAGGTTTGTAAAGTGGAATCGAAAATTGTATATGCTCAGAAGTATTGACACCTGCAAAAGTGCTGACATTTAAAGAACAGCAATGTCACTTTGAGTTAAAATACGAGCACAAATATTTGAAGTTGGCAAATCCGAAAAGAAAATAATATATGATACAGCATATGATTGGCAAGGCAGTAACATCCCACAACTGTTATTCCAGGTAGAGGTCTTTTGACACGAAATACGGAATCAATCTGCAAGAAATTAGGCGCCAGTGAAGAAGAAGGCTATTGAAAAACTTTAATGAAAAAACATAACGGATTCATGAATCACAGCTATGGGTGCACATGCTATGGCAAATTCGACTTCTCTTTCAAGAATTATACAAGTGTCTAGTATTTTTCAAATATTTGTTCACGTTTAGAAAGGTGTATTGTTGTTGTTCAGATGTGATCCACAGTTGCTCATAAATGCGGACTTAAAGATCCTGTTGAGAAACGTGTTACGAAAGAACGCGACCAGTACTTGGAGCTCTGCGGATGCCTTTTTGTGTTTTCAGGTATATGACACACTCAGGTTGCTCACTATAGAAAAGTGCCAGTATTGAGGACTTTATTTTTATCTTACTTTGCTGAAGAACATGTCATCTTGACTTCATTACTGGCGAAGGCTGAAATGACCTCTTCAAATGGGCATGGCTAGTTAGCTGCAGCATGCGGCATTACAATATCATCTTGTAGGTGTACTGATTGATATGTGGGGTTTAAGGTCCAAAAACCACCATATGAATATGAGAGACGCCGTATTGGAAGGCTCCGGAAATTTCGACCACCTGGGGTTTTTTAACGTGCACCCAACTATGAGCACACGGGCCTACAGCATTTTCGCCTCCATCGAAAATGCAGCCGCCGCAGGCAGAATTTGATTCCGCGACCTGCGGGTCAGCAGCCTAGTACCTTAGCCACTAGACCACCGGGGCGGGGCTTGTACTTGTACTACTACTTCTACTACTAATAATAATAATATAATGATAATAAAAATTGTTCGTGTTTAAACACGAAGCAATTTTAAACAGAGTTCAAACATTAGGACTAGGACAAAAAACATATAATTACATACGTGACTTCCTTGCCGGCAGACGCGTACGCGTCGTCGTTGGTGATGTGGAACTGCAAGAATTTGAGTTGGGCTCGAGGGGCACGCCACAAGGCTCCGTAATTTCGCCATTACTCTTTAGTTTAGTTCTATTGGGGCTACCCGAGAAATTATTAGGCATACAAGGATTGTATCACAGTATCTACGCGGATGACATCACCCTCTGGGTTCCCGGCGGAGGTTGTGATGGTCACGTCGAGCGTACGCTCCAGGAATGTGTAGACGAAGTTCAGGAGTACTTGCGAGGAACGGGCCTCGAATGCTCGGCAACCAAGTCGGAACTTCTAATCTACAAACCTACAAGTAGAGGTCGCAAAACGCCGCGAGACGAGGAAAGAGAGTGCTACAAAATAAGCGTTCTATTGGCAGATGGCACTCCCATTCCACACGTAGACAAAATTAGAATTCTGGGGTTACACCTGCCGGCAAACGGCCATAATGGTGAGAAGGTGCGAAGACTACGTAGTTCGGTAGACGACACGATCCGACTCCTACGTCGTATCACGAACAGACGTACTGGTATGCGCGAACACTGCGCGATCCGTCTAGTGCAGGCGTACGCAATAAGCCGTATAACATACGTTGCCCCCTACCTCAAATTGCTAGGCTCAGAAAAAAACAAGATCGAATGTATAATACGAAAGGCTTTCAAGAGAGCAATTGGAGTTCCACTGAATGCGAGCACTGAAAAGTTACTAGAACTTGGACTGCACAACTCACTCGACGAGTTAATTGAGGCCCATGTCGTTTCGCAAAACGAACGCTTGTCGGGGTCTAAGACGGGTCGACACATCCTCGAGTCACTTGGCATCCGGTACCACACTCAGCAGGGAGAAAAAGCGGATGTTCCTGCCTTGGTTCGCGACCGCCTAATTGTTCTGCCACTTCCTAAGAATATGCACCCGACGCACCACGTCGGGCGCCGTAACCAGCGAGCTAGTGACCTTCAAAAGAAGTACGGCACTAGCGACGAAGTTGTGTACGTAGATGCCGCGAGATATGGGGACGGGAGACACGCACACGCCGCTGCGGTCGTTGACCGTGCAGGCAAATGCCTCGCGAGCGCCACGGTTACCACGGGACATACGGAGGCGGCCGAAGAAGCCGCGATAGCCCTAGCAATCGCCACGGTGCCGAACGCTACGATCGTAATCAGCGACTCGCAGGCAGCAATCCGCGGCTTCGCGCGCGGCCGCGTCTCGCAGGAAGCGGCCCGCATCCTTAAGAGGTGCGATGATGGTGACTCAGCGTCGCGATCGCCACAACAAAATTTAACAGTCTTCCTCCTTTGGACCCCGGCACACACCGATGTCCCGCTTCCGGGCAACGAGGCGGCCCACGCCACGGCTCGAGGTCTCACTCGCCGAGCCGCGGCACATTCCGTGGCCGCCGCCTCCGCTCCCGAGAGCGGGGCTTCTGATCTGCCGGATCGAGACACTTTGACAGACACGCAGCGACAACACAGACCACAATGGTCGTAGGGTGATCGTCTCATCACGTTCCGAGATATTACGCAACACTACAGACTGGAAAGGCGAAAGTTCCCGCCACCGCATGACAAATTAAACAGACACGATGCCGTAAGCTATCGCTTACTACAAACCCACTCTTACCCCAGCCCGGTCGTCTTACGCCACTGCTACCCGCACTTACACATTACCGATCTATGTAAAGCATGCGGGCACAGAGCAACGCTGCGCCACATGCTCTGGGAATGCGCCGATAACAATGGTCAAGAAACGGCCGCCGTTCGCGATGCGCCTATGGCGGCTGCCAATACCAGGCAACAGGAAGCCTCGAGCTCACTCGTTCTCGCCGCCGTCCCATCTGCGGGAGCCGCGGGGGACCTTCTCCGTCGGTGACGCCGCCGCTGGGAGGCGGCGCTCAGAAGCTCGGAGCTCAACGACCAGCTCTGGGCTGTCCGGCAGGCCGAAGATGCCGCCCGAGTTCAGGGACTCAGCGCCGCCATCTGAGGCCACCAAGACCAAGCTGCCGGCCAAGTTCTAATAAAGTTTCCTCTCTCTCTCTCTCGTGTTTAATGCCCAAATCCATCATATGTATATGGAAAATGCTGTAGTGGAGTGTTCTGATAAATTACACCACCTGGAATTTTTTAACGCGCACCTAAATTGAAGCACACAGGCCTCCAGCATTTTCGTCATCAGGGAAATGTGGCCGCAACAACCAAGATTCGATCCCGCGACCTGCGGGTCAGCAGCAGAGTGCCCTAGTCACTTGAACACCATGGCGGCAACTACTACTGCCTGCTTCTATATTACCAATACTGCTCCTGCTTCTACCACCACCACCACCACCACCACCACCGCAACTAGAAAGAGCTGGAGAAATTACCACCACCCGATATAGGCTGCGTTCGTGTCGGAGAAGAGTAGCACTGTTCTCTAGAACGCCGGCAATGTGTCTGTATTTCAGTGTATACGTATACACCTGTTCTGAGTTTTATCAGCACATTATCGATTGTGGCTCCACTCGTGGGATTTTCACAAGCCATCACTACTCTACCATTATCACCACTGCACCACACCGATTGGCGCCTACTTCTCCATGTACCTATAGAGGATTTCGAGAGAGGAATAAGTGGAAGCTTGATTTTTTCTTTATATAGCAGCCACAGACACGATGAATGCTTCCTAATGAATCAGAACCACCAGCGGCAAGGCTTAGTTGGTGTAGCCAGCATGTATGCATGCTTCAAGCTTAGACGTTGAGCAATGCAGGCTTACTGAACAGCTTTTTGAAGTATTTCCTCGGCAATTCAATTGCCTTCGGGTTGAAGCGTCTTCAGCACCCGTTATTTAGGTCTCACGCAACAAGAGAGAGCAGTCAGCTAATTACTGGTTACATGCCTCAGTACGTGCCTTCGGGCTTTCATTAGGCTCCTACACAGGACGCACCTGTATTTTTAGTTTCGGCTTCAGTTCTTTTCCTCATCATATTTTTGTGGCGCTGTTGCAACAATCGAGCGGCATTCATATATGGTGATGACCGATGTTTTTGTGCTTCTAGTCTACTCATATTTAATTTATGCGCTTTTCATACGTTAGTACTTTAAACATTTCTACATTTTTTTAAGGCAGACCATGTAAATAAGGGTGAGGGGGGCGACTGCCTTCGTTTGAGGTCCCGATTTAAGCTTGTTGAATTGGCAAAGTAATTTTTCTCCAAACCTGGCTCAATTTATTCTAACAGTGATACAATATCAGCACCAACAGTGATACCATAACAGTCATTATTCATTATAAAACAATTTTCGGTGAAAAATTGCCGAAGTGCTCCAGCGATTACAATTCTACCTCACGCTATTAGGAGGTCGAATAAACACGTATTGAGCTTCTAGGATTGAAGATACCCCACATTTATTATTGATGATGGCGCGAACAGTTCTTCGTCTCCCCCTTTATTATCCACTTCCAGCTTGCGCCAGTATATTATTAATGGCTTAAGACAATTTTGTAGGGTGATTTTGCGCGGAGAGCAACCATTGTGCTCGGTCACTATTGTCATTACGAATCGAAAGAAGGGTCTTTTCATAACCTCGTCATATTGGACTACAATATATATTCCATGAAGAAAAACAAAATTAAAAACACTCGAGTTCCCTAGTCAGGGATCTAAAAAAGATAAGTATCTTTAGAGAAATCTATCCATCCATGAAGCTCTTTGAGGCTTCTCGAATGAAATAGTACACAAGAGACCAACAGAAATTGCCTAAGTGATACGTTGCAGATAATAATGGCATAGTACAGTCGTATCAAGAAGTGAAGTGCCATCTCGAACCATTCCATCGGCGATTTCTCCCTGCCTTTCTTCATACCATATATCTATATATATATATATATATATATATATATAAATATATATATATATATATATATACATATATATATATATATATATATATATATATATATATATATATATATATATATATATATATATATATATATATATATTGTTGAGACGTTTATTGGCGGACGGTTGTCGACGATGCTTGACAGTGACAGTCAATGCGGGTACCGACTCTCTGCACGAGCTGCTCTTCTTCTTGCTAAAAAGGGCAACCCACTAGAAGGCGCTGGAGAGGACGACCCACTGTTCGAAGGCTTCACCACAACTACCCCGGGTACGAAGAGGGAGCCGCCTGGCGACCTAGCAGCTGGTTACTATGAGCGGGTCGTGGTAGGCTTTGAGGCGCTCCACGTTGACAATGTCGCGCCCTCGACGGCGCATGTCCGAAGATGGTTCGATGGGTTCGATCAAGTAATTTACAGGGGAAGTGCGTTCGACGACACGGTAGGGGCCTTCGTATTTGGGCAATAGTTTTGAAGATAGGCCAGTTGAAGTGGTAGGGATCGAGAGCCAGACGAGCGCTCCAGGGAGGAACATGGGCGCAGTAGTGCTGGTGTCAGCGCGAATGCCTTTTTGCCGCTCTTGATCATGCGCTGTAAAGGTCCTTGCGAGCTCTCGACACTCTTCAGCAAGCTTGGCTGTAGCAGAAATAGGCGCCCACTCTGACGGATCTGGCTTGTACGGAAGTATAGTGTCGATGGTGTGCGACGGGTGCCTTCCATATAATAAAAAGAAAGGTGAAAAGCCAGTAGTGCTCTGAGGGGCGGTGTTATATGCGTAGGTGACGAAGGGTAGAATGGAATCCCAATTTGTGTGATCGGCGGCGACGTACTTGGAGAGCATGTCGCCGAGCGTACGGTTGAAGCGTTCAGTGAGGCCATTCGTCTGCGGGTGGTAAGCAGCAGTTTTGCGGTGAACAACGTTGCACTCTTTGAGAATGGCTTCGACGACTTCAGACAGGAAGACGCGGCCTCGATCACTGAGCAGTTCCTGAGGTGGACCGTGTCGCAGCATGAATCGTTGGAGCAGGAAGGAGGCCACATCGCTCGCTGTAGCCGCGGGGAGAGCGGCAGTTTCGGCGTATCGCGTGAGGTGGTCCACAGCAACAATGGCCCAGCGGTTACCGGCCGACGTTAGTGGAAGTGGCCCATACAAATCAATGCCAACGCGCCCAAACGGCCTGGCAGGGCAAGGTAGAGGTTGCAGACCTACCGGCGACAGGTGCGTTGAAGTTTTGCGGCGCTGACATTCTATGCAGGAGCGAACGAATTTCTGCACATAGCGGTACATGCCGCGCCAAAAGTACCGTTGGCGAATGCGCTGGTAAGTCTTCGATACGCCGGAGTGCGCACATTGCGGATCAGTATGAAAGAATTCGCATATGTCAGAGCGCAGACTGCGGGGTATGACTAGTAGCCACTGGCGGCCGTCACCGCTGTAATTGCGTCGGTGGAGAAGGTCGTCGCGAACGGCGAAATGGTGGGCTTGACGACGCAACGCGCGAGTGGATGGAGTGGATGGATCAGTCAGCAAGTCTATCAGTGAGGCAATCCATTGATCCTTGCGCTGTTCAGTAGCAACGGCATGAATGCTAATGGAAGAAACGGCAAGGTGAGACGCTGAGTCGTGGGCATTGTCGTCAGGCAAGGGAGAGCGCGACAGGGCGTCGGCGTCAGCATGTTGCCTTCCGTTGCGGTACAGCACGCGGATGTCGTAGTCTTGCAGGCGAAGTGCCCACCGGGCGAGACGGCCTGAGGGATCTTTCAATGAGGACAACCAGCATAGTGCGTGATGGTCGGTGACTACATCAAATGGGCGACCATATAAATAAGGTCGGAACTTGGTAAGGGCCCACACGATTGCCAGACATTCTTTCTCAGTGACGGTGTAATTAGTCTCGGCTTTTGTAAGCGTACGGCTTGCATACGCCACGACATATTCCGGGAACCCTGGTTTGCGCTGCGCAAGGACAGCGCCGAGACCGACACCACTGGCGTCCGTGTGTACCTCTGTAGGGGCAGTAGGGTCGTAGTGGCGGAGTATGGGAGGCGACGTCAGTAAACGACGGAGCGTTGTGAATGCGTCGTCACACTGTGATGACCACGAATGGAGAGGCCCGTTACTACCGAGGAGTTTTGTCAGCGGCGATGCGATAGACGCGAAGTTTCGGATGAAGCGCCGAAAGTAGGAACACAGTCCTAAGAAACTGCGCAGTTCCTTGATGGATGTCGGCTTGGGGAACTCGGTCACGGCCCGAAGCTTGGCTGGATCGGGGAGAATTCCGTCCTTGGACACGACGTAGCCGAGTATTGTCAACTGCCGAGCTGCAAATCGGCACTTCTTCAGGTTCAGTTGCAGACTGGCGTCACTCAGACGCGTTAAAACATGCCGCAGGCGTTGAAGGTGCGTTGAGAAGTCCGGAGCGAAAACGACGACGTCATCGAGGTAGCACAGGCACGTGTGCCATTTCAGGTCACGCAGGACGGTATCCATCATGCGCTCAAAGGTGGCAGGCGCATTGCACAGCCCAAACGGCATGACGTTGAATTCGTACAAGCCGTCGGGAGTGACGAAAGCGGTCTTCGGTCGAGCGTCCTCAGCCATAGGTACTTGCCAGTACCCTGAGCGCAAATCTAGAGATGAAAAAAATTCGGCTCCTTGCAGGCTGTCAATCGCGTCATCCACACGCGGTAGTGGGTACACGTCCTTACGAGTGATCTTGTTGAGACGTCGGTAGTCCACACAGAACCGCACAGAACCGTCCTTCTTCGCGACGAGAACGACAGGAGATGCCCAGGGGCTGTTAGAGGGTCGAATAACATCGCGGCGTAGCATGTCGTCCACTTGCTCGTTGATTACACGGCGTTCTGTGGGAGATACGCGATATGGACGTTGCCGTAGTGGTGGTTGTGCGCCTGTGTCAATGCGATGCGTAACAGTGGATGTGCGGCCGAGAGAAGGTTGAGAGACATCGAAAGAAGAGCGGAATTCTTCCAACAGGGCCAGAAGCTGGGAGCGCTGGACCGGCGTAAGGTTGTCGGCAATGGAAGGACCAAATACATCAGCGGATGATGAAACAGATGTAGAAACAGCACTAAGCGTATTGGAACTTCGGCAGTGCGTGTCATCAGGTTGATCCATGACTTGTGCGTCTTCGATGGGTTCCACGCTGCCGAGACATTCCCCTCGCACCAACGTAACACTGTACGGGGATGAGTTCAGAACAAAAATAGTGGTGCTGCCGCGAGTTACTTGCACGGTCGCGAAAGGAACCAGCAAACCTTTTCTGGTGAAAACACGATGAAATGGTGAGAGGAGTGCAGCGGTGTCTGAAAGACTTGCACAGTACACCGACACCGCCGCGGACGAGTTTGCAGGCACTTGCGTGTCGTCCCTGACGAGTAATTTGCTTGCAGTAGATGGACTGTCGGCCGGCGTCAAAGAAGAGAATGGTGTTAGCTCTATTTCTGCTGGTGCGCAATGAATGACGGCGTCGTGGCGGGAGAGAAAATCCCATCCTAGGATGACGTCGTGAGAGCATGAAGGAATTATGATGAATTCAACGGCATACATCACGTCCTGAATCATGAGGCGGGCTGTACACATCGCTGTAGGGTGAATGCTTTGGGCGCTGGCTGTACGGAGGGAGAGCCCGGAAAGTGGCGTGGTCACTTTGCGCAGTAATCGGCTAAGCTTTGCGTCCATCACGGATACGGCGGCTCCAGTATCTACAAGGGCAGATGCACGAACACCATCCACAAGCACGTCTATCACGTTCGATGGTCTTTCCTGAGGGCTTCCGCAGTTCGACAGCGTCGCAGCCCTTGCCTCGTGGACTGCGACGACTAGTTTTCCTGGTCACCCTCTAGTGGACGTGGCCGCATCGGCGACAGTGAGCGACGTCGCGGAGAATGTGAGCGGCGGGTAGATGGAGCGGGGCGGGACGACGGTGACGTAGGTGGCGGTTGGTCATAAAAGCGGCTCGATTGGCTGGGAAAATTGGAGGCGACTTGCGGTCGCTGCACACGATTGCAGTAGCGTGCTACGTGCCCGACGCAACCACAAGCAAAGCAGATGGGGCGATTGTCCGCAGTGCGCCATCGGTTCGCGGGTCCCATCCATGTCGAAGAACGCGATGGGCGAGCCGGCTGCTGATATAACTGCATAGTGGGCGGCACACGGGGCACGTGGATGACGTCGGTATATGTAGGCGGCACAGTTTCTCCGAAGGCCTGGGGTCTGGCGATGGTTTCGGTGTAACCAAGAGGGCCAGTCACAGGAATCGGTGGGGGTGGCCTGGCGACAACTTGGGCGTAACTGAGTGGTGTAGATACTGGAGGCGGCTGGTGATATTCTGGAACGACCTCCGCGATTTCCTGCTGAATGGCTCGGCGGAGGGGAGGCAGAAGTGTGCTTGACGACTGTTCAGCACGTTGCGGGGAAGCAAAGGCCAGTAAAGAGACCTGGCGGGCAACTTCTTCACGCACGAATGACTTGATTTCAGCAAGCAAGGCGGTGTGGTCCGGAAGTGTTGACAAGGCCGAGAGATCAGCGTCACGTGAGGGTGGTCGACGGGTCATCGAGCGCTGCCGTCGCAGCTCCTCGTAACTTTGGCAAAGTGTAATGATCTCTGCCACAGTGCGAGGGTTCTTGGCCAGGAGCATGGTGAAGGCATCGTCGGCGATGCCTTTTAGAACATGGGTAATTCTGTCGGCCTCTGACATGCTCGCGTCCACTTTCTTGCACAAGTCAAGGATGTCCTCTATGTAGCTTGTGAAGGACTCACCGGTCTGCTGTGCTCGTTCACGTAACCGCTGTTCGGCTTGGAGCTTACGAACGGCAGGACGGCCGAACACGTCGACGACGGCGGTTTTAAAAGCGGACCAAGTGGGGAAATCGGATGCGTGGTTGTTGTACCACATGCCGGCCACACCCGCGAGGTAGAAAACCAGGTTGCCGAATTTACCTGCCTCGTCCCTATGATTGGGGACGCTGACGCGTTCGTACATAGCAAGCCAGTCCTCGACGTCGGTGCCATCCGCGCCGGTGAAGACAGGAGGGTCCCGGATGCGGGGAACACCGGAACATGGCGTCGGCGCAGGAGGAAGCGTTTGCTGTGCGGCGTCTTGGTGCATGGTAGAAGGCACGGTGCGGGATCGTAGCTCCAGGGGCATCAAATGCTAACCGAAGGTGTTAGAAGGGCACAGCACTCTCCACCAAATTGTTGAGACGTTTATTGGCGGACGGTTGTCGACGATGCTTGACAGTGACAGTCAATGCGGGTACCGACTCTCTGCACGAGCTTCTCTTCTTCTAGCTAAAAAGGGCAACCCACTAGAAGACGCTGGAGAGGACGACCCACTGTTCGAAGGCTTCACCACAATATATATATATATATATATATATATATATATATATATATATATATATATATATATATATATATATATATATATATATATATATATATGTATATATATATATCGTTGCACCACACTTTCCCTTTCTTGAGAGAGCTATTCTGAAAATAAAACTACATTAACCACGAAATAGGCATTCTATTGCCACAACAATATTGACGTTACAGTGTTAATAATTTTTGTGCTTGCAAAAACCGCCACTTACTCTTATGAAGACGCAAACACAAGCGCTGGTGTTTGTACCCACATTACGCGTGCGTGAATGTGTGTTCTGTGCGCTGCTTTATGAGCAAAGTCGGAAACGGGCACTGAGCCGGTGGCGCCGCGGTGCGGGAGTGATTGAAATGAATTGACTTGAAATGAATACGACTTATAAAGCGTTTTAAAATAGCACAAGAACAACTAGCCGTCGCACAACGCGACTAGCGTAACGAATGGGTCGTTCAGTGCTCCAACCTATTACAAAAACTTGTTTTTGTTCAGCTATAACTGTGGCGCATACCCCCTTCAGACACAATTACTCTTTATCAGCCACTGCATGAACAATTGGCACAAAATTTCTCGCAATTGTTTAGTGGATACCACGCTTCTCAGAAGAATGAAGAAAAATAGGATTGTGAATGCCAGCCTAGTATCCTCATTCTTTTATTATTAATGTCACATTGGGCACCAAGCAATCCAGTGGGTACCAAGCAAGTTACACAATGAGTGTTTAGAAAATGCTTTGAAAGGCCATTCTTTTAGCTTCCGCTGTGACTGTGCCATGCCTTGCGCGCAGGCCTAGCATTTTTTTTTGGTTTTCGGAAATGAGTGTGCTTCAGAAACCGACGAGAACACCGCATAATATGGTATGCCAGGTTAAGCAAGGGAGGCTGCGAGAGCATTTGTGAAGTACAAGCTGTAGCTTGTCTACTCTTCACCCTTGTGAACGGACATTTTTACCGGACTGAAAGAACCAAGGGGCATTTGGAAAAGTGATATACGAGTCTGCACTACAAAATACTTATGACTTGACCGAAGGCAATCAACAGAAGCAGCCGCTCTCACTTTCGTATGCCGCTGCTGTTTTCCACCGTATCGATGACCCTTCGTAAACGGTAACGTGAATGAAGACGTTCTGCACGCTAGGAAAAATGCGTTGGAAGTTAGAAATTTGTTCCCCGTAGCCTTAGCTTGCTTTAGTTCATATTAGAGAGTTTTAGGATAGCGCACCATGAGCCCTTGCGGTGCGGTCACTGCCACTGCGCACGCGTCGTACGCGAGTCGCCGTTCGCGTTCACGGCCTACCTGCAGAAAATACAAAATAGCGGACAGCGTGTGCAGCCCGCATGCGGCCCGCAAACGCTGGTGTCAAGGCTATGTGCAGTTTCCGTGCACTGGAGTTTGCGCGGCAGCTAAAGTCCCTAGATTGTTTCCTAAGAGGGGCAAACATTATTCTAAATCTCATACGGTGCCCGCTACGACTGCAAACGTTATTTTAAAGCTCCCTAGTAGCACTTTGGGTGCAAGCGAAGCCGTGCTATGTGGTTGTAGTGTGCTACGTACCAGCTGAGATAACAACGTGGCAATCTGCCACGTTGTGTATTTTATACAGGCTACATGCAGCCAAAACAATGACTGATAATGGAGCAGAACTACTGCACAGAAAAGTTTTCAGAAATGTCTTGCATTACTAAGTGCAACAGGTGCGGTTGAGCGACCGTACGTATATTACTTGTGGGAATGCCAAATGTTGTTCCACAAGTCAGACACAAATGTCATCGTTTACTCAACGATAAGAAGGCATAATGCAAAAATTGATGTCAATAATTAGAGATGGTGATGACATATGCTTCGAGCTTTACGCCAGTCAGCTGGACTATTCGCCAAACAGCCTGTTCCACGTCTTTCCTACGTCAGACTGAAAACATCTCTGTAAATATTATCTTTTCTCTTCGCTCGAGCTACCAAGAATTGATGCACCGCATTGTTAACATTTTGCGAGCTTACTTGTTGCATCACTTTAGCGCACAGGCACTTGCAGCATACATCGTGTTCGTATCTGACGGAGATACGACGATTGTAGCAAGCCAGTTAATTTAAACTGAAACGGCCGCAAGTCCCCACTCGCCACACTGGTGGCGCATTAGAACACTAGACTACTGCGCCATATGTAGGTGCTGTACGTTTTCTTTAGGCCACATAGAGTTGAACTTTACAGATACGAATTCAAACAACGTCTGAGGAAACAAAAGTATACGTATTTCAAAACCTAGACCTAAGGTAAACGCACTAGAAAGATTGCAAAGAGTTTCCTGTGGGGCGTACTCCAGATCCAGTGGTGTCAAACTTAGCAGATTCTGCAACCTTCGCCTGCCCTTTTCTCTTTTTTGCCCCATCCCAAACACACATAAACAAATTCCTTCTTGACCGCAGTAGCTTGCTGGTGGTGATCAAAGTCTAAAAAAAAAAGAGAGGATTGTTATGAGCGTCATGCAAAAAAAAAAACGGCAGAAAGCGAACGCCGGTTTTAAATGTTTGCTTGCACTTCACTTGGGAAGGCATACATTCCAAGCAATGCCAGTTTTTTTTTTGCCTCTAGAAGATGAAATACTGTGCAACTTCGAAAGAAACAAGTAAAAAAGCCGCTTCTGGAGCATTTTCTTCGCAGACTGTCATGTGAATAGGGAGTTCGTTCATGTTGTGTGTTTTAGCAAGGCACATAATGGCCAGCTCTGAAGCTGATTTTAGATACACGCATCTGGTGTGTAGTACCTATCTTTATTCACCGGAGCTAAGATATTGCAATGTTTCAAACAAAAAGAAAATTACCCCAAGTGCAGTTCTTTCGTATAATCATTCGTAAAGAAAAGCCTGCAAGAGCAAGTCAGAAATTGATGATGATATATGTATGTCGGACAGGTGTACTGATATAATCCGCGCGCACGAGCATTAATTTTGCGCCGAACTGCTTGCTCGTGCAATTATAAGCTGTGATATTAATAAATATCGTCGTTACTTTCGCAGTCACCATGACGCTGCGAGCGTCGTTGCATTAACACTAGCCATACAATACTGATGGGGGACAACACCACCAAATCAAAAAGAAGAATCAATGCCTGTATTCACAAAAATGTAATATTCTAAAAATTTTCTTAAGATGATTTTTCAGCCTTACAGGATATGGGGGAGGCGGAAAGAGATAATTTTAACTGCGATGACCTACAACCATGGTGGAAGGCTCTTAGAAAAGAAATGTTGTGGGAATTCAGCTTCTGGATACTATTTAATTTAAAACAGTGAGGCTCATCCTAATACCAGAGTAAAAATTAGTTTGTAACATCTCGCTACACATCAAATAATAACCCGCTATACATCGCAAGGCTTACGCGCACCTTTTCCTGCGTCTGATTAAGAAGAACTTCAGCTGAGAACTTGATAATTGGTGGGGGGCATTGAACTGCCCACTCGTTGGGTGATTAGCATTCTGGGACGCTTGGTTGCTATCTGACACATCTGATACGCTATACTACATACGTTAACACAATTTATTGCCCAACATGACACCTTTATAGGGCATTTTCGCGAAAGTTTCAAGCTCCATAGAGCTTCTCTCTGTGGCAGAATACTGGACTGCTACGCATCACATCAGACACAAAAAATATTTTTCTGATTTAATTGTTTTCTTACTTCACCCGTTATTGGTTACGGAGCGCAGTCGCAACTTCGGGCTGAAATTAGCTGCTATTGTGATTTCATAGGAGATTTCACTGTAAAAATAGGGGATACAAGAAACACCGTTCGTTTGTCCTTTCAGAATTTATCTGCGCCTCAACTTTTGTGGACACACTTCTTACCACGCGTCAAACATCACCAAGATTGTTGCTTTATCTCCGAAAAGAAAGTACACGCTTAAACTCTGCAGCAGTCAGCTTTCATTTCGTGCATTCTTACTCTCCTAATTATTTCACGCTTTGTGATGCAATGCAGCCCGTGAAAAAGTTCACTTGCAGCGTTACCACCTCATCCATTGCTCGAAGCAAGCGTGGCGCAGATGCTGTACGCAGTCGCGCATGCATTATGAAGAAAACACATATCAGTATGCGAGCGTAAGCAATCGCCACAACACGCTGCTTCTACATGCGCAACTTCGGTGAGCAATGCTTCTTTCGAGAAGAAAAGTAATGTTCACGCTGGTAGACATTTTTCTTCATCAACGCCCGACGGGTCTGGCAAGAAAAACGTTTTTGCCTTCGTAGATGAAGATGGGCTTATTGCATTAGTGGCAACTTCCTTCTCTTTCGCGTCACCTAGAAAAAGCGCTGAGACGCCCGTGAATAAGCGACCCGCCGCAAAGGCTCAGAGAAATTGATTGATTGATATGTGGGGTTTAACGTCCCAAAACCACCATATGATTAAGAGAGACGCCGTAGTGGAGGGCTCCGGAAATTTCGACCACCTGGGGTTCTCTAACGTGCACCCAAATCTGAGTACACGGGCCTACAACATTTCCGCCTCCATCGGAAATGCAGCCGCCGCAGCCGGGATTCGACGTGCGGGTCAGCAGCCGAGTACCTTAGCCACTAGACCACCGCGGCGGGGCTCAGAGAAATTCAGTCGCTGAGTACAACCACTGAACTTTGCCGTTGCAGAGGCCATGCGTCAAGGTACTGAGCCTTTGAAACAGTTGTATACTTCAAGACGCACAAGTAGCCTCTCTATAATGGTCTTGATAAATGAATTACAACATTCTTACACACTGCAGTTGAACACATAAAACGTATATATATTCGCATAGGCTTGATAAAGAAAGTTTGCACGCTTGTTATAACCATGCAAAGTTATTTCACTCGAACTAGTATTCCTCACTAGCTCCAAGAGATAGTTTTGTCAGAATATGTCTTGCAGCACGGTGCTTGTATAGTGAGACGTGGTACTAATATAGTTCATTCTGTTCTGAAGCAACATTTCTACAACATTGCTATACCGATTTATTAAAACATTTCTCAGCGTCACAGGGCCTTATAGCGCCATTTCCAAGTGCTCGTCTTCTTGTGAATAAAACACGAATATCTTAAGAGACAAAGAAAATAAATTGTTCACAATCAAATATTGCCAATATGCTTCAATTTTGCAGCGACACAGTGCTTACGTGACAAACGTTGCATCCGAACCTGGTCGCTATACAAGTTATAATAAAGCTTTTGTGGTGATGCGCGCCAAAACCTTCATATTATTATGAGGCACAAAGTAGTAGAAAGCTCAGAAAGTTATGTCACGTGGTATACTTTAATGTGCACCTAATTATGTACACACATACATTGACATTTAGAGATTCGCAGCCGTCAAAATGCAACTAATGCAGCCATGATTAAAATTCCGGCTTTCATTTTAGTATTCGAGCATCGTAAGTACTGAAGCACAAATTCAGTAAGCGATGCATGTTTCTTTTTTTTAACAGGGACCAATGAGTACTCATAAACCAAAGTTCATGCTCGGCCAGCCAACAGTGTCTATGCACTAACAAGTGGGTGCTTGCTATCTGCATTTGACATGATGCCTGTGCGTATTTGATTTAGTGCCAACACCTATTAAAAAATTCTAACAATATGATCACACAAAGTAGAATATAGTTAAGAAGGGGCTATAAATATAAAGTTTTCTTTTTGACTGCTTAACTGCAGGAATGTTTTTCAGCAGTGTGCTCGAGAGCCATGAATGCTGTTTTATGGCTGAATGAAAGTGAAGGTTTAATTCTGCAAAATTAAGATATGATTGGTGTTACGATGATATACTGGCTGCAGAAGCAATGGGAAGGGGCAGTAAATTAAACAGCCACATTCACAAATCTACAACGGAGAAAAGCACACTCTCTGGCGACAACACATGCGTGGGCCACTAGGGATGTCTTTAGGGCCGCTAGGGAGTCTCTTAGCAAGAGGCTGCCTTGAACCATTAAAGGGCTATGTTTTCGAACGAGCTCATCTTTGACAGCGTCAAGATCGTTTCACTCACAAGTGGCTGCGCTGTTGTGAGAAAAACTTTATTAGGCATCCTAGGGAGATATCGAAAGAGTCTCGCAAAATGGAAGTTTTTTATTCGGATAACTTTTTTATCCGGGTGCTAGGAATGCTAGTAGAAACATGAAACTGTTCTAACTTAAAAAACATACTATTTTTAGCTGGCTGCGGTGAACAGGCAATTACAGCGTGGTGGTTGTGCTTTTGTTACAAACATTCGTAGCTCTGGTTGGATACATTTTCAATATAAAATGTTCGTAACTACATGGTAATAATATCTTGTCATGAAGCCTGCACCCTATGAATGTGATACGTGAGTTGCGTCGTCGGAAAAACACGGTGCCAATGGCGCATCGTTTTTAGACATTGCGTTTAATGTGGATAAGCAGTTGTAGAATAGAAGTTTTGATGAAAGCGCCGACATTTAGATGTTGTATTGACCTATATGTATTTAAAGTAAAGACAGAAGTTTCAACAATGAGGGCAGTTTCTAAGATGTTCATTTCAAGATTATAAAACAAGAACAATCAAGCACGCTTTATATTGAATAAAAGTGCTACTAACCAACCAATTTCGGAGAAGGTATGATCTCTAAATGTATTTGACATATTTTGCAACCTTGTAATTGAACATCAGTAACGTTTCGCAGCATTCCCACCATAGTATCGCTGCCATGGTTGACCAATTGCTGCGCTGCAATTTAATAATGTTGGTGATATGATGGTTTTGGGACGTGATACCCCACATCTGAACTAATGTATTACCGTTACTACTTACTATTCAGTTGATTGATTAATTTGTGGGGTTTATTGTCCTAAAACCCCCCTATGAATATGAGAGATGTCGTAGTGCAGGGCTCCGGAAATTTCTACCAACTGGGTTTTTTTAACATGCACCCAAATGTGAGCACACGGGGCTACAACCTTTCCGCCTCCATCGGAAATGCCACCGCCGCAGCCGGGATGTCATCCTGCGACCTGCGGGTCAGCAGCCGAGTACCTTAGCCACTAGACCACCGCGGCGGGTCGATATTCAGTAGGTTCTGAAACTTCATTCACCTGCGCTTATGACCACTCGAATAGCGCATTACTGACTCACTGTCGTATCAGCAAACAAGAGTGCGTGGCTGCATTCACTGCAATGTAATTAAAGGTTATAACGCGGTTAACGCTTTAGCAAAGCTTAGTGATCCATTAGTCTGTTATGTACACAACTCTTGGTATGTCGAACAGGTGTGCCATGGTAGATCAGTGACTAAGGTGCTTGGCTATTGATCCGAAGGTCGCGGTTTCGATCCCGACCTCGGAGGTTGCATTTTGGTGGAGGACCATGTACTGCGCGATGTGAGGAACACCGGATGTTTGAAATTTTCGAAGCGCTCCACTTCAGCGTTTCTCAGAATCATATCGTTGTTATACAGAAACAAATACACCTGTTAATATTATTATTATTATTATTATTATTATATTATTATTATTCTTAGCTCAACATAGCGCTTTCCACGCGATAAAGGAATGTCGTACAGCACACCAATGGCCGGCCATCTGGACGGCTGAGGAATAGCCGATAGCTCGCTGAGGCGACATCTCAGGCTTGCAGTATTGGGGAAGGAACCAGAGTGCCCGCTCCATGACGAAGTCTTAACGTGGTCGCCGGGCGTTTCAGTTGCTGAGAAGAGCAGAGTAGCACCTTGAACTGTGCCACACTCCCACTCTGGGGGGGGGGGGGGTATTGGCGGAGAACCGGGTAGTTTCGAAAAGAAACTCTTACACAATAAATTAGGTGTCTTATATTTACAACTTAAAGAAATATTAGGGTAAGTAAGTCGCAAACATTAGAAGTATGAGTGTTTTAGATTGGCGTTTTTCCGATCCACTCAACAGCTAAGCGAAACTTGTAGCGTGGCTGTCGTTACCGCTAGTGGAAGGTGTCCATACACGGACCTCCCTCAGGCGTGCGTCGACTGCCCGCATATTACGAGATGGCTGCCTCCACTGTTCCACATTTCCCACGTGCACAGTGTCTTCACGCTCGGCTGCGCAGCCCAAGCCGCGAAAGCGATTTGGCGTCAATGCTGATTGAACTGGATTTGCAATGCAACATTGCTGGCTACAGCGGGGCTATTTTCTGGTCAACGCTCGATTATTTTTTTTTTTTGTGAAATGGTCTGGTACCGCATAGTAAGAGAAAGTCGAATACTTCATCAACAAGTGAATTATGCGGGCTTGTTTTAGTTCATAAAAGGGACGATATGGTGTGTTATTTTTATTTACCGAGCTTCAACTTGGCCAGCCGGGCGCTGCAGCTGTGCAAGTTACGCTACCGAACGGAGTTCGCATAACAAGGATGGCAAAATCATCTGCCGTTTCACTGCAGCTTACCAGGTCAATCAGGAGCGGAGCAGGCTGTAAAAACGTCAAACTATAATGCTCTATAAATGAGCAGCAAGGGATAAATAGCAACGCAGAGGTGAGCAGTCTGATGGAAAATATTTGGAAATATAAATAAGTGACACTAATAAATGCAGCAATTTAGGAAATAAGAGTATGAATTAGCTCGGCGATTTAAATATGTTTGAAACTCCTCCAAGTCATCGGCAAAATTTCCATCTCTGCCCCACAGCGGTGGTCTAGTGGGTAATCATCGCTTGATACCGGTGACCACTGCTGTGAACGCTGCCCGCAATCATGACTAAAGCACGGGTAAACAGCCGGTCTCTTAACGAACGTGCCAGAGACATGAACGTGATTGCATGCTAACCAAAGCAGGCGTGCTATGTCTAAAGGAAACGTGGAACGCACATGCAGAACCGGCGATCAACGGCTACAAAGTAATCTTGTGTACTGAGCAAGCGTCTCGTTGCATTGAGAGAAGGCGTAGCGTAAAGAAGAGAGGGAGGGGGGGGGGGGCACGCGCATTTCCACGGCCTGACTAGAGGAGTGGCACTTGCGCACTCTTTTGAATTGAAGAGAAAACCCGCTCATATTAATCATAAATAAAAAGATTGTTGTTTCTGGTGAAATAGCTTGCAGAGATGAGTATCGGTTACTTAATCTGCATTAATATTCACCTTGAATTTGATGCTTACTGAAAGAACTAGTAAAGAAAGGACCCTCATATCTCACCAGAAAATGTTGCCATGTTAAACTCACTGGTCGTAACCTCCTTGGTTTTAGCAAGGTTTACGGAGGGTTGGACCGCAAAGCCATGAACCAGTGGCTGTGATAGGGGCGAACTAGACACGAAGCGCAGGCCATAGGAGAGTGCGCGCGTGCCGCTCCTCTAGTCCTGCCATGACACCTCTCGTTTAATCCTTGGAATGCCCGATGGAAGGTGGTACTTCTGTATGAGTGAAGATGCGACATGGTGGTACTTAAAGTGTTCCCTAGATGAATAGACAGGCGCACGGACGCCCGCATGGATGGACAGACCGATGCACGTGCGGATGGACGGACGCAGAGAAGGATGTACAGATGGACTCATGAATGGACGGACACATGGACGAACGAAGGGACAAACGCATGGAGGGATGGATGGACGCACAGACGTATGGACGGACGTGCAGTTGGGTGGACGCATGCAAGGAAGCACAGACGAACAGATGGACGAATGCACGGTGTTGCGTTTGGCCCGGCGATTCATCTGGGCAGACGTCATTGTGCGTGGGCCGGTCTGATGGGGGGGGGGGGGGGGGCTCTCAGCTTCATCGGCGCCCAGTCTGCCAGACGCTGTCGAGGATTTCGGCAATAGCCCAGACCATGTGGCAAGCAAAGGCGAGTTCCTGACTTTCAAATGCGGACCCTTTCGTCTTCTCTTCGAGCAGCAGCGGTGCCTGATGACCTCAGCGACTCATCTGGCGACGGGGAAGCTGTTGCGAACGGCGCCAGAGCTGACGGGGGAGCGGCGCTCTTTTAGTCCTCAATCAAATAGCCGACCGGCAGGCTGCCTATGCTCGTCAGTCATTGTCCCTGCTAGCCGGAGGATGAGACGTCGTGTCGCCACGACGCCGTAAACCGTTCGAGAGAGGACAAAAAGACAGCATCTTTCTTGGAAGAGACCGTGGTGGCCACCGCAAATCGCCCCGCTAATTAAGCGAACAAATCGGTGGACCCTTTTATGTATGTGGTCAGGATCTTAGGACCTCTCGACAAATGGCACACACACGAAGAGGAAAAGCCCTGCTGCCGCCACCTTGAAGTGCAGTGATCACGACTCAATATTGGACGTGCACGTGGACCGTGATTGCTCGTCCTCCTCACCCGTTGTGTGTGTGTGGTAGGTGTTTCACTCGGAGAGGAGGAGCCCGACAGGGCTTAAAACGACGCCGCCTGGTGCTGGACGTCACTCTGAACCATGTAACGGTTCAACCACCACGCTCGTGTGGACTTCACGACATGGTTCTGTGCTGTGGTGAGTGCTTGGTCTTTGCTATAACTTTCCAGGCTTCATTTCTCGAGTGTGAGTTTATTAGAAGCTGGATTCTGTGTGAGTTAGGGAGATCACCTATTTGTGTGTTAGAGGGATCGCCTACATTGGTGTGAGATGCAGGACCAAAGTACAACGGCAATCATGGAAGTGAAGACACTGCTAAAAGATGGTCTTTTGTACATTTGTGAAGACCTTGGTATTAGGATTAAGGAAGGAATGGGCAGGTCAGAAATTTTAGAGCTGATTTTGGAAAGCGCCAGTGAGGTGGACAATAGATACGCGTTAAAAGTTTTCAAAAGGTTGGCAGAACAAAAACAGAAAATGGAAGGGCGAGTGAGGGAACGGGAAAGAGAAGAAAAGGAAAGAAGAGATAGAAAAGAAAGAGAAGAAAAGGAAAGAAGGGATAGAAAAGAGCGTGATCAAGCACGCTATTTGGAGATTAAACTTCTGGAACGTAAAATTGAAGCAATGCGGCGGAAGTTTCAGCCATCCGTAAGTGTAGCACACGAAAAGTTCAGGAAAAACATAAGTGAGGTGCAGTTGATAGCCGTAGATAAGGCTAGCACGTTTAAGGACAGCAGCCGGTTCGATGAAGAACCAAATCTGAGTGCTTCGGAAGAAGCTGCATTGAGTGAGAGGCCGATGAAGGCCAGAGCGAATTCGACGAGGTGCTGTACCAGTTTAATACTAGCGAGACAGCTATAATAGCGGTAGACAGGCTGGTACAGACCTCAACTGTGTTTGTCGCGACGGTGGATCTTGCAGACAATGTGGAAGTAGTCAAGGACACCGGAGAAAGCTCAGGAGAAGCAGCGAATGTAGAGAGTGATGGTAACAGTGCAGTTGCCGATAGCTCCTAGGAGTGCGAGCGAGATGGTTCAGAGGCAAACTGCTGCATTGTTGCGAAGTGTTTTGAGCTGTCCACCAGTCTAGAGTGTGGAAAAGGTGATTTTTTCGAAAATCATTTGGACGGCGCGGTGTAGACAGCTGACGAGTGCAGTGAGACTGTTAGCGACCTTGAGCTGCGAGCGGTAGGCTCAGAGACGAGTCGCAAGAAGCGGCGCAGACGCAAGAGACGTCGGAAAGCCGCGCGAGAGAAAAAAGGTACTACGCGGGAGAATGACGCAGAATCTTTTAGCGTAGCAAATAGGACCAGGAATTCTGCTTTGGCGTCAAAGCCGGTTTGCATGCGTGCGAGGAGCCGAACCAAAAGTAGAAAGAACGCCGGATCGCAAAGGAATCACCTGTAAAGTGCCAGTCTTCCTGTTCTATTAACATCATGATTAATGGTGCACCCTTGAGCTGTAAAACTACCGATGACGCAACCCTAGGCCAATTTCCTAAAGGTGCAGAAAAAGTCGATCGCAGACGTCGCCGTAGAGGAGTGGAGGGTACGCGCACGACAAAGCGAAGGCAAGAAGGAGGAAGCATGCATTCGGGAGAACGAAAAGAGGGTAGCTCATCGGCCAGTTCAGCGAAGAGGCCTTTGTGGCGGGAAGTAAGGCGCCAACAGCGAGAGGGTAGGCCACAGCGCGCATCCTCGCGACGGAATGTACGCAGGAGATTCAAAGCTTTGCGGGGACAGGATTGTCGAAGGGGTCCTATAAGAAAGGCCGCAATAGCTAAATAGCGCACGGGAGCTAGCCCAAAGAAGGCATGGCCACTTTGTCCCACGCATCGCTCGGGTGGCCTCCGCCAGAATGACAGAGGCAGGCTGAAATCGCGAGTGATGCGTGACCGCACCGTTTAGCTGGTAGCACATACGCGTCGTTGCGCCGGGCGTTCTGAAAATCCGCCAAGATCTCGACCACCGCGGGTGCGATTGAAGTGAGGGACAGCTGTAAGCTTGAGAAGGCGACACAAGAGTTTACGGGGAAGCATGTTTTTTTTGCTTATTTTTTGATTTTCAAGTAATATTCCTTTGTCATTTTCATGGCTAGTTTGTTTAGATACAGTTTTTCTCCTTATAGATTTCTTAAAAGCATTATGAGTGTTTTTAGTTTAGTTGTTATGCGGAGCAGTGGCCCGCATCAGTCTGCCGACTGCGTGAAATTAGTTCTCTTCAAGATAAAAGCATGTAGGTCAGGGATGAAGATTTGATACGCCCGCTAAATTTGAATGAGTGGTGGCTATAGGTTATCGCGATATGACCTATGATTAAGGGTGTGTTAGTATGCTAACGTTCTTTAAATGAGAGTATGATGTCGTGCTAGGGCGCACAGCAATGTCCTGTGCGTTCCTTACAGACAGGGGCTGACATGAGGCTACATTCAGTTAACGAGCGTGCTAGTATGTGAGGGTAATTTCATTTTGTTGTTTCAGTAATTGCTTATTGGGGTCATTTGATCACTTGAGCTGAGAGCATTGCGTTCACCGAACTTTGAGGCTATACATACAGTTCTAAGAATTTTTGGACGCAGTTTAATTTGCTGTGAGTGAGTTTTCATTGGCGTCAGGGTGTCCTACAAGTAGGCACTCACGACTACGTTAAGTGTCATGAGAGAATAGGGAATGCGCCCAGTTACCTTGTATAGGTTCAGGCAGCATTCCTGTGAAACCTTTGCATTTGGTTGTGTTTCATGAAATTAGTCATGAAGGTAAATGTCAGTTACAACTTAGTAGTGCGGGTGGTAGGAGAAAGCTAGTTTTGTAAAAATGAGATTACTGTTATATGGGGCCAAATTGTGTTTGCCTTTGTGTGCTCTTCTCGCACGGCAATTTGTTTCATCTTTGGTAAGCATATCCACGTCCATGATTGTTGTAAATTTGGTGGCACCAAATTGTCTCAAAATTTTAGCGTACAGGTTTTTCTTTCGTTTGTGTTTTTGAAAAGCCTAGAGGGTTTGAAGCAGATCCAATGTGCTTGACTGCAGCATGGTATTGTGTTTTGTAGTTAGCCCTGCTGTTGTCGATAATTGTGAGCTGGTATGGAAGTTGGTTACAAGTTTGCAGCTGCAGGGTCAAAGCCAGGCCTTCGTCTTCGTCACCAGCCAATCTCTTCGTGCCCAGCGGTTGGGAGCGCTGGCCAGCCGAGATTTTCTGGGTGGCGGAGGAGCTGTTGCGTTTGGCCCGGCGATTCGTCTCTAGGCAGACGTCATTGTGCGTGGGCCGGTCTGCTGGGGGAGCTCTCAGCTGCATCGGCGCCCAGTTTGCCAGACGCTGTCGAGGATTTCGGCAATTGCCCAGAACATGTGGCAAGCAAAGGCGAGTTCCTGACTTTCAAATGCGGACCCTTTCGTCGTCTCTTCGAGCAGCAGCGGTGCCTGATGACCTCAGCGACTCATCTGGCGACGGGGAAGCTGTTGTGACCGGCGCCAGAGCTGACGGGGGAGCGGCTCTCTTTTAGTCCTCAATCAAGTAGCCGGCGGGCCGGCTACCTATGCTCGTCAGGCATTGTCCCTGCTAGCCGGAGGATGAGACGTCGTGTCACCACGACGCCGTAAACCGTTCGAGAGAGGACAACAAAGACAGCATCTTCCTTGGAAGAGACCATGGCGGCCACCGCGAATTGCCCCACTAATTAAGCGAACAAATCAGTGGACCCTTTGTCAGGATCTTGGGACCTCTCGACTAGCGGCACACACACGACGAGGAAGAGCCCTGCTGGCGCCACCTTGCAGTGCAGTGATCACGATTCAATATTGGACGTGCACTTGGACCATGAATGCTCGTCCCCCTCACCTGTTGTGTGTGTGTGATTGGTGTTCCACTCGGAGAGGAGGAGCCTGACAGGGCTTAAAACGACGCCGCCGAGTGCTGGACGTCGCTCTGAACGATGTAACGGTTCAACCACCACGCTCGTGGTTTGTGAAACCCCTAACCTTTCTTTTTTATAAATATGTGTAAATAGTGCCATAAACCTGTTTGTTTTCGTATCCTCTTCTTGTCAGCGTTCGTTTCCTCCACCCGGTTACACCACGCTACCACAAGAGACCAGGTAGACCCCCATCCTTTACAACGGACAGAGAGACGGACGGACGGATGGAAGTGCGGACAGGCTGAAGGATGCTTTACCCCGCTCATAATGATGCACTGCGCGGATATGTTGTGAATTTTTACGACGCGTCGGTCACCACTCTGAATAAGCGTTGCATCCTCACTAGAACTGTTGCAACCTAGCATAGTTCGCGTGTTTGGCCGTGGCTTGGCTGATTTGGCTAAAGGGGAGACGTGATGTGTGCTATCACTAACAGGCGTCATGTCTGCCGTCTATTCCGGCAAACCAAATTAACAGAAACGCTACTGTATGGCTTTCAGGACGCCCACAAAGATGCGGAATCAATAGGGAGCCCGGAATCCCCAAGAACCCAAAAGGGAAACCGAAGTTGCTTTGCTCATTGGTCGTACAAAACGTTAGTGTCACTAACAGAGTCATGAATCCCCTAACATTTATGCTAAATACCACAAGGGTTGAACAAGTACTTTTGTTTAAAAATGTGTTTAGCGATTTAGGGCACTTTATTCTCTGCTAGGGGAGAGAAGAAAGCCGTCTTAGGCAAATCTAAGTGTGTTTAAATAAAGTGGTTATTAATTTACAGTACTTGGTACTCTACTAAGGGAGAGCTTAGAGTAGTTTGTGGTCCTCAATGAGTCTGTTAAAAAATTATTGTCGCAAACGTCAATACCATTCAACAGAACATTTTCTTCCTAGATATACGATAACGATAATGATGAAACAGACGTCATTTACATGAACATGGATACGAGATGACGTTGAAAGAACATGTACATTCGATGGTTCACACAAGCACAGCCACATAATATTTCAAGGTTAAGAAGAGACACAAACGAAACATGAGTATGTACAATTTGCATATTTACACATTGGCATGCCATTTTGCTGGCGCATCGACACGTCAGCCTACCAATACCAGGCCGGCCGAAAGACAAGTTTCTCTCGTCCGTTCCAGACCGACACAAAAGGGCAAGACCAGTGCTGAATAAATTCCTCTTTACCGAGGACGAAGAGCTCCTCCGACAAAACAGACAGCAGCTTCGAATACAATCGCTCTAGGATCGGGAAGAGTGCGCGGCAACCGGGCGGCCCGCTGCCAACGCCTCCCAGCGGTTGCGCCAGAGGCAGAAAGAGCCGGCCACAATGCGAAGACAGGCGAATCGGCCTCGTGAACGACGCCCAGAAGAAACGAAGCGATTTACTCTGAGGCAGCAAAGTCCAGCATGTAGGGCTCTCCAAAAAAACACGAGCATTGGCACAATGCCTCAAATGCTCTGCTTCCAGAAGGGAGCAGTTCGGGCATGTTGCTGACTGAACCATTCTTCACCTTTGAGGTGGTCGAGAGTGGAAAACGCACCCCATCCAAGGCACCACATGAAGTCCCGTAGGTGTACAGGCAGAAAAGAAGCCGTTAACATGCTCCAAGACACCTGACCAGAGCGAGCACGGCGGGCTGGGGGAACCAACCGAAGCAAGAAAGCAGCAGCTGTCTCAACTATGTGATTGAGTCAACACATCTATGCCAGCACAGGTGACTGAACATGGATAAAAAGCCTAGGCAACAGACGTTGCATAAAACGAAGGAAGTGTTAATGACTGTCGCCCCCTGTTAAGGTGCACATTAGGCATCAAATGCCGACGGTGAGTACCCAGAAAGTAATAGGCAAGCGTTCGTGCAGAAGATTCCCCCCCCCCCTTTGCACTAGGCGCAAAAGGAGGCGCAGTGCCAGCAGCCGACAGCGTATGGACACTGAAGGAAAAGCAAAGCCTCCCTGGGAACTCTGCTGTCCCAGTGCCGCATGAGAGACAAACTCAGTGCCACCTGACCAGAAAAAAAAAACGCAAAGCAGACTGTAGTGATCGCACAATACGTAAAAACGGTTGCACGACGTGAAAATGTACCAAATGCGACGTCAAAATACAGTTTGCGAGGGGTACCTCCGCTCAAGAAGCGGAAATTTAAAATCCCGTGCATCCTGAATTTTCAGCCTAACATCTTCGAGAGCGTTTAACCAAACGGACTCGCAAATGACATAGTGGTAGTATGAAATACTGTGTGTTTAGAACAAGTGGTAAAGCTTTAGGACACTACTGTGTGTTTGGAAAAAAATGGTAGCATATCTACGGGGTGAATGATGGAGAGGGTGGTGAAGCATCTGTCCGTCCTTTCGTTCTTGCTTCCATCCGTCCATGCGTCCGTCTGTGTGACCGTCTATGCGTCCATCCGCCCGTCCGTGCGTCCATCCCTGCGTTCGTCCAAGCATCCGCGCCCTGCGTCCGTTCATGCGTCCATCCGTCCGTGGAGACATCCGTGCATCAGTCCATGCATGTGTCTGTGTGTCCGTTCGTTCATGTAGTCAACACTCCAAGTACCCCCATCTCGCATCTTTTCTTCGTATATAACTAATATCGAAGAACCGCCGTTGAGCAGACATTCCAAGGACTAAACGAGAGGTGGCACACGTACACTTTCTTACGACTTGCGCTTCGTGTCTACTTCCCACCTTTAACCACCTCGAGTTCCCGGTGTGTACTAGTTCACTCTTTTCATTGCACTGCTGCCCAACGCTCGCTAGGAAGAAAGGAAGCAACAAAAGGGAGAAGGCAGGGAGGTTAACCAGAAAGACATCCGGTTGGATACTCTGCACTGGGGGATTAGGGAAGGGGACAAGAAAGACGGGAAAAAGGGAAGAGAGGGAAAAGAAAAAAAGGTGGGTAGAGACTGACAATAATTTCACTGCAGCGTGTAGAACTCTACCGCATGTCAGAGGCGTTCACACAAGCCTGTCTTTCTCAGGAAACACAGCAGGGCTTTTACTGCCTTGTGGGCTGTCGAGACATGTGGACGTTGCTGTAATAGCACCTGCACAAAAAGAGGCCGATCATCCAGTCGCCGCATTGCGTTGGCAAGTACTTGTCTATCTGAGGCAAATCGAGGACAATGGCACAGCAGGTGTTCGATATTTTTGTCGGTGCCGCAAACATCGCACGCGGCACTGTCAGTAATTCCGATTAACGTGGTATGAGTATTCGTGAAAGCAATTCTCAGCCAATGGCGATAGAGAAGCGAAGCTGCACGTCGATGTAGGCCGGGTGGAGGCCGGAGTTGTAGTGAAGGGTCGAGTTCTTGCAGTCTTGTACATCGTACGCTTGGTGTGTTCCACTCAGTCAGTGTGAGACTGCGGGCCAGTTGACGAATCTGCCTCACCGCATCCGCTCTTGAAAGCGGAATCGGAACGCTGTTCGCTTCTTTATGTGACGTGCGAGCAGCATAATCTGCGGAATCATTGCCGGCTATACCACAATGTCCAGGTAACCACTGAAAGACGATGTCATGGCCTTTTTGTATTAAAAGGTGGTGAAGTTTCACGGTTTGGTAGGTCAACTGGTCGCGGCATCCGCGTAGGAGAACTGATATCAGGCCCTGTGACGCTGTTTTTGAGTCAGAAAACACAGCCCATTTACCTGGTCTTTCTTCTGAGTTGATGAGTTTCAGTGCATTGCGCAGAGCCTCGACTTCTGCCGTCGTTGACGTTGTAGCATGTGAGGTCTTAGAACACCGAGTTACCCCTTGTGATGGCATAACCACTGCTCCACCTGAACTAGACGGCGTAGTAGAGCCATCCGTGTAAATGTGCACGTGCTAACTGTAGTCTTGTTCCAGTAGGAATAGACTCCGTTGTTTCAGGGCATGTGTCAGTAAGTCCGATTTTCTCTTCATTCGTGGAATCATTAAGCGAACTTACGGCTGGCTCAAGCTCCAAGGAGGAAGCAGTTGCTTTGATGCAGGTGCGCATGTCTCAGCAAACGATGAATTATGCTTGTAGACAATAGTGCCGTATGTCGTGCGGAGCCTTTCAGCAGCTAGGCTCGCCAGGTGGTGAGAAAGGGTCCTGGCATAATGCCTGAGGTGCATGCGCATTGTCTCGGTAATAATATGCGTCTTTATCGAGTGATCTTGAGCGATGGCAATGGTTTCAGCCGTTGAAGCACTGCGGGTAATATAAGGCATATCTTAAGTGCTTGGGCTTGAATGCTCTGAATTGCGCGCTGGTTGGTCTTGCCGGTGTTAGATATTGCAGGTAAGCTGTACCGTAAGAATCCGATAAACAGCACTCTATACAGTTGTAGCATGGATGGTATGGGCACTCACCTATTCTTTCCTGCAAGCAATATGAACATCTGGCATGTTGCAATCAGCCGCTTCATCACATAGTTGACGTGTGGATTCCACGACAGGTTTCTATCTATTATGACTCCCAAGATCCTGTGGCTTCTGCTGAACGATATGTATTCTTCATTAATCGATATGCTGTAAGAAGACATTGGTTTCCGCGTGAACGCTACCACTGCACATTTTTTGCAGGACACCTCGAGGCCTTGTTTACGAAGGTAGCATGACGTAGTTGTAGCAGCCTTCTGAAGGCGGGCGCGAAGCTGAGGCCTTGTCACACCTGATGTCCAAATGCAGATGTCATCAGCATAACCAGAAAGTTCTACAGTGCTAGGTAGCTGCTCGACTAGACCAATGAGAGTTAGGTTGAAAAGTGTTGGACTTAGCACTCCTCCCTGAGGAACTCCTCGGCTGCTGTTATAATCGGACGCTCGCTAAGCCTTTCTAAAACCAAGGAGGTTACGCCCATCGAGTATAACGTAGCAACCCTTTCTTGTCAGATAGCGCTCAATGTACACGCCAATGGCTGATAATAGGGAATGAGAGAAAGCAGAGTTCGGCTTTTAGTTAACGCGCACGCTGCGAATTTTTCATTGTTCAACAACGCACAGGACAAATCTCCCACCGGCACCACCTTGCAGGTCAAAGCGTAAGACATGTTACGCACTACAACGAGGGACGAACGTGTGCCGCTTTATGAAGGTTCTCCTCTTAAAAAGTGTATAACAATTCAGAGTGCTTGGTACTCTACTATGAAAGAGCATAAAGCCGTCCCGTGGGCCTTAAATAAGGCACTTGCTGGTGGTGGGAGGGGGGTAGAAAAAGTGGTAACGATTTAGAGTAGTAGGTACACTACTATGGGAGAGCATGAATCCGTCCCACGAAATGCAGCCGATTATTCATGCATTAAATTAAGAGAATTTTATTTCCAGATATATCTTATATAGCTTATGTGCACACAGAAAGACGGATAATGATGATCTTGCTCATGTACAGTGCAAGCTGTTATATAGAGTGAAAATAACTTATTTGCGTATGGAGTGATTTAAAATGCAAAACATTGTACAAGGACAGGACATTCATGAACATCTATATGATTGAGTTTATATAAACAATAAGGCTATATGAAGAAACAAGGGGGTCATCACATCGTAAGGTGATGTTTTTGCATTCCCCTCTGAGAACAGTTTGCTCTCGTGCTGCGGAACAATATTGCACAACATATATATTTCTATTAAAGAAAAAGAAAATACGCACTGTAATTACTGTTTAGAAAAAAATTTGAAGATCCCACGTACAGTGGAAATCGATGATATGCGATGATATGCGATATGATAAAAGTCGATATGTCACTTTAAAATCAGCACAATGTTACGAGGCTGAGGTAAAAGACGCTGTACATGACTTGCGTATCACGTTTATCATGCATGTTTGGATGTGTCGTTTGCCTTCGTCATCTATTTACGTCACGTGATACCAAATTTAGTATATCTGAAGCTAGCTAAACGGCCGCGAGCACGCTACGAGCGTGGTATGTTGTCATGTTCTAACATAAACGTTTGTCAGGATTATCATCGTTAAAGAACCCCAGGTGGTCAAAATTTCCGGAGCCCTCCACTACGGCGTCTCTCATAATCAAATGGTGGTTTTGGGACGTTAAACCCCACAAATCAATCAATCAGAATTATCATGTTTGTACAAGCAATGTACTTTCGCCATTCATTAACGGCACTAACACCAAATTTCGTATATGTGGAGCTAGCAAAACGACCGCGACCGAATCATGAAAGGCTCAATGGGGATATTCCCATGTAGCGTTGACGCACGCGCAGGCTGGGCACAGCGACGGTATACGTTAACAAAACGCGAGCACACTATAGTGGGACGCCGGGCGGGACCAGCGTTCGTCGGCGCAGCCCGACGGCAACCGGCGGGAAATGCGACATGCTGCACTTCGCACCGAAGCGCTACCCAAACAACACTACGTCTCCCTCTTTTCATGGCGGAGGGACGCCGGACGCGCTGAAACGCGCATGCGTCAAAGCATCCAAGCACGGCGCGCGCCTGCTAGTATATGGCAGGACCGTAGCCTGGCGTGGCAACGCCGGCGTGACGCGAAGAAATGAACACCGGCGTGCACGCACACCGCGTCACGCAGAAAAGTATTCGTGCCTTGACTGTGGCATGTAGACATGTTTTCACAAGACACGCATCTCAAGATTACTATATTTGCACCAGTGACATACCTTCTTCATCCGTTGACGTCCCGTAATACAAAATTTAGCATATGTGAAGCTAGCGAAACGGTCGCAAGCGCATCATGAGCGTAATATGTAGTCATGTTTTTACATGACACGCATCTCAAGTTTATCATGTTTGCACCAGTATCATACCTTCGTCATCCATTCACGTCCCGTAATACCAAATTCGGTCTATGTGACGCTAGCGAAACGGCCGCAAGCGCATCATAAACGTGGCATGTAGTCATGTTGTTACATGACACGCATATCATGATTTTCATGTTAGGGTATGTCGCTTGTGTTTGCCATGCAATCATGTCCTACCATACCATTTTTGCAATATGCCATGTGAACGAAATCACCGCAAACGCGGCAGGACCATGAAATGTAAATCATGACATTCATGACACACATGTCATGATTTTCATGTTATGACTAGTAAAATATGTTATTTGTACAGTCATTATATGTCGTACCAAGTTTGGTATCGATACCATTATCGAGAAGGCCAGGAGAGTTAAAGTCGTAGGCGCCTAGATAGATAGATAGATAGATAGATAGATAGATAGATAGATAGATAGATAGATAGATAGATAGATAGATAGATTAGATAGATACGCTCAAAGTCGCCGAAGTTCGCTAAGAAATGCTTCGCATTTAAAAGTTTATATGCACTATGTACAAAAAAAACTAAAGTTTCATATCATTCCAGTACTGGGCACATATACCTCAAAAGATCTGTGAAGCACGACCAACGTCACTACTTTGAAAAAAACACATCGTTGCTCTAATATCCATGACAATACAATATCATGATACAATGAACAGTATAATCATACGGTGTGTTCAGTAAAAGTGGTTGGCGATTTAGAGTACTCTGTACTCTACTATGGGAGAGCTCAAAGCCGTGCTCAAGGACACTGTAATGTAAAGACACAATGCTAACAACACAACCGATATAACGATGGCGCCGTTAACCAATCTGATCCTCGAAAGCCACTGTTAATGCACAGGCATTAACACTGGTTATGTCGTCATGTTTTTTTTAAGCTCCCAAATAAACTTCAGTCTTGTGGCTCTGCGCACAGATGTTTGCAGCTGCTTCAAGACTTTTATGGTACCGTATTTCATCGCTGCAGATATACCGGCAACATTAAGTATTATGACTCATGTTGGAATGTCTGCTAGTCATTTTTAAGCACCACCTCACTAGCTCGACGACTCAAATAAATAAAAAATTGGCAGATTCCACGCACAGTGGCAATCGATTATATGCGAAGCACGAATGAGAAATGTTCATATGTCACTTTAAAATCAGCGCAACGTTATAATGTGGAGGTAAATGATGCTGTACATGACTTCCGTGTCATGATTATCATGTTTAGATGTGTCGTTTATCTTTGTCAGTTATTCACGTCACGTGATACTATATTTATATATGTGGAGCTAGCGAAGAGATCGTGAGCATGCTATGAGCGTGGTATGTTGCCATGTTCTTAAATGGCAGCATGTCAGGATTATCATGTTTGCACCAGTCATATATTTTGGCCCCCATTGATGTCACGTAACACCAAATTTGGTATATGTGGAGCTAGCTAAACGGGCGCGAGCGCAGAATTAAGGGCCCAATATACACCAATGTAGCGTTGACGTGCGCACACGCTGGGCACAGCGACGCTACGTTAGCAAAACGCGAGCATTCTATAGTCTGACGCCAGGCACGAACAGCGTCCGTCGGCGCGGCCCGACGGCAACCGGCGTGAAATGCGACATGCTGCCTTCCGCACCGATGGATGGATCCCGGATGGAAAAAAACTTTGTTGAAAATAAAGAGACCCTGCAGGGTGTCGGCCCCGGCTCAGGCCACCCCGACGTTTTGTGCGGTTAGGCGTAGACTCTACACCGTTGTCCGGGCCCGATGGATAGCCCAATGTTAGTTGTGCAGATCTGAGCTAGTCAGTGCACCCAGCGAACGCTCCTCGAGAAGGTCCGGTTTTATATTGTCCTTTCTATATATTACTGTAACCTGTGTGCATTGCCATGGAATATGTGCCATATCTGCGTGTTCGTGCTTACAAAGGGTACAGCTTGTTTGTGGGTATTGTCTAGAATTTACTCGGTTCATGTGTACTGTATTTGAAAAGGTTCGGGTTTGCAATCTTCGCCAATCTGTTTCATGAGGTCTCTCTGTGTGTTTGTGTAATGGCAGACATTCTTTTCGTTGTCGCTTTTAGTGTGTCAATATGTCATGATAAGTGACCAGTCTGTCTCTGTCGTCTTGTATCGCATATTCATTATTCTCCTCACCTCCATCGTCCCCATCGCCTACACCGGAGTCGTCCCTCCTTCTGTGGTCGGTGCGCAGGGCCGGGCCGTCGCTTTCCGAGCCGTGGTGGGTTAGTTCTCGCACAGTTAGGTGGGCCTTCTCGTTGAGGTTTTGAGAGACGCGTTACCCAGACAACACTGCGTCTCCCTCTTTTTGGACGGAGGGACGCCGGAAACGCTAGAACGCGCACGCGTCAAAGCCTCGCGGCGTGGCGCACGCCTTCGAGTACATGGCAGGACCGGCAAATGGCGTGGCAACGCCGGCGTGACGCGACAAAATGAACGCCGCCCAGCACGCGCACCGCGTCACGTCTAAATGCATTGGCGCCTTGACTGTGGCATGTAATCATGTTTTCACATGACACGCATCTTATGATTAGCAAGTTAGCACCACCCACATACCTTCGTGATCCATCGGCGTCACGTGATACCGAATTTGGCACATGTGAAGTTAGCGAAACGGCCGCCAGCACATCATGAGCGTAGCAAGTAGTCAGGTTGTTACGTGAGACGCATCTCATGTTTATCACGTTTGCACCAGTATCATACCTTCGTCATTCATTCGCATCCCGTAATACAAAATTTTGTACAATTGGAGCTAGCGAAACGGCCGCGAGCGCATCATCAGCGTGGCATGGAGTAATGTTGTTACATGACAGCATTTTATGATTTTCATGGGTCTGTCGCTTGTGTTCGCCATGCAATCATGTCATACCATACCAGTTTCGCAACATGCCATGTGAATGAAACCACCGCGAGAGCTGCAGTACAATGGAATATAAATTCTAACATTCATGACAGACATGTCATGAATTTCATAATATGACTGATCAAATATGTTCTTCATACAGTCATGTTGTACTAGCTACACCAAGTTTTGTATCGTACCATTATTTAAACTGCCAGGAGAGCTAAAGGTTGTAGGCGGCTAGATAGATAGATAGATAGATAGATAGATAGATAGATAGATAGATAGATAGATAGATAGATAGATAGATAGATACGCTCAATGTCGCCGAAGTATACTGAGAAATGCTTTGCATTTAAAAAAGAATTCAGGGCACATCCACGTAGCAATTTATGATGAGGGGGGAGAAGCTTCGCAGGATTTCATCGGTAAAGAGTAAATTCGTTTGTCCGTCCGTCCGTCCGTCTGTCCGTCCGTCCATCCGTCCATCCGTCCGTCCGTCCGTCCATCCGTCCGTGTGTCTGTCGGTCGGTCCGTCCGTCCTTCCGTCCGTCCGTCCGTCCATTCGTCTGTCTCTCTGTCTGTCTGTCGAAACATTTCGAACGATGCGAGCGCTTTCTAGTGAATGATTCGCATACTTAGGATTGGATTGGATAAACTTTTATTTGGTCCTCCAAAACACAGATCACTGTGTTGCGGGCAGCTCCCACGTGGGGACTGAGAGGCCAAGCTCCTCAGCCGCCTCGCGGGATTGGTGGACAGCCCAGAGCTTATCTGCCAAGGATGAGCTGCGGATGGCCGCCTCCCATCTGGCAGAGGTGATGTGCGATAAATGAGCGAATTTGGTTCACTGCCAGAGCATGTGTTCTAATGAAGCTATTTTCCTACAATGTGGACAAAGATTACTTGGGTATAGGTCAGGGTACATGATGTGTAACATTTTCAAAGTAGGGTACATCCGCGCTTGCAAAAGTCTTAATGTAAGTGCTTGGGGCCGGGTTAGATTTTTGTGAGGTGGAGGGAAAATCCTTCTAGACAGGTAGAAATGTTTAGTGAGCTCGTTATATGCTGTAAGAATTTCCCGGTTATCCCCTTCACCGCTAGAACGCATCCCCGGGGAGGCGCGGTTGGAGAGTTCTCGCGCCGCCTCGTGCGCTGATTCGTTGAGATTGGGAGGGGAATCGTTGATTTGTCTAAGGTGAGCTGAGAACCAACTCAGAAGATGATGTGTTATGTTCTTTCCTTGCAGTATTTTCAGCGTTTGTTCACAGACTGTCCCCTTGGCGAACGCCCGTAGTGCTGCCATGGAATCACTGTAGACCACTTCAATGTTATCCATCTTGAGTGCTAAGACGATGGCCACTTGTTCCGCAATGATTGGGTCTTTCGTTCTGACCGTCGCTGAGTTGACGACATGGCCAGCCCCATCGACTACCACTGCCACAAACGCTTTCCCATTGGCGTAGGAAGCCGCGTCAACAAATACGACCCCTCGTTCCTCGTTTGAGACTTGACGAAGTATAGTCCTGGCCCTCGCTACTCTTCTTCCGACGTTGTGTTCTGGATGCATGTTTCTCGGTATAGGAGATACTGTGATAGTCTTCCTGATGTTGTCAGGGATATCATTGTAATTGCGTCTGATTGCTATTGGCGTTTGGCGCAGCTCCTGCAGGATCATTCTCCCCGACCTTGTAGTAGATAACCTTGCAAACTGTGCTCTTTCTTGGGCTTCTGCTATTTCTTCGAGCGTGTTGTGTATGCCAAGCTCAAGCAGACGCTCGGTGCTCGTATGTATGGGTAGGCCCAGGACCTTCTTGGTAACTTTCCTGAGGAGCACATTCAGTGTCTCGGACTCTGCTCTTGACCAGTTGTGCATTGCTGCCTCGTATGTGAAGTGACTTAGAACAAACGCATGCATCAACCTGATGAGGTTGTCTTCCTTGATCCCATTTCTTTTGTTGGCCACTCTGCGTATGAGGTGCACCGCACTGTCTGTTTTCCGAATTAACTTGGCTATAGATTTGCTGTTGGCGCCGGTAGATTCTATCAGCATTCCCAGGACTTTGATGGAGTCGACCCTCTGGATGGCATCCCCTTGATTTGTACGGAGATGGATGTCTATCTGGTTTAACGGCTTCCATCCCCTAGGCTTTGGTCCCCGGCGTGCAGTCCGATAAAGCAAAAGTTCTGACATACTCGAGGAGCACTTGAGCCCGGAAGGGCGAAGGTAGTCTTCTACGGTGTCAATCGCCTCTTGCAGAGCGCTCTCAAACTGCCCCTCGCTTCCACCTGTGCACCAGATGGTAATGTCATCTGCGTAGATGCTGTGCTTCAATCCTTCAATGCTCGATAATTTTTTTGACAGTCCAATCATGGCAATGTTAAACAGCATTGGTGAAATCACTGCCCCTTGTGGCGTGCCCCTTGCTTCTAGTTCGATTTCTGCGGTCTCGATATCTGCAATCTTCATCACGGCTTTCCGATCTGTAAGAAAGGACCACACGTAGTCATAGAAGGGTTTCCCTAGACCAAGCTTGGAAATTGCTTCGAGTATGAATGAGTGGTGGATGTTGTCAAACGCTTTTTCTAGATCTAGGCACAGAATGGCTCTCAAGTCTCTGGTTTCATTGTCAATGACCTGGTGTTTGATAAGCTTCAATGCATCTTGTGTGGATAGCCCTGCCCTGAATCCAACCATATTGTGTGTATATATGTTGTTATCTTCCAAGTACTTGTTTATCCTGTGCAGTATGGCATGTTCGGTTACCTGGCCGATACATGATGTCAAGGATATTGGCCTCATGTTGTCCAAGTTAGGGGGCTTTTCTGGCTTAGAAATAAGGATCGTGCTGGCCAGCTTCCACTGCTCTGGCACCCTGCCTTCTTTCCATGCTGAATTGATCATATCCCTCAGGGTTTCAATTGAATCGTCATCAAGGTTACGCAGGGCCTTGTTTGATATACCGTCCGGGCCAGGGGCCGACCTGCCGTTGAGATCATGCAAGGCTCTTCTGATCTCCTCGATGTTAAAGTCGCCCACAAGACCTAGATTTGGCGTACCCTGGCACTGTCTACTTGGTGGTGCCAATCCTCTTTTGATTGGGAGGTACTTATGCACGAGCTGCTGGACAACTTGCTGTTCTGTAGTGCGTCCTATCTCTTTATGCAAAATTCGAGCGATGACATGCTTTTGATTTGTTTTGGTGGTGTTTTCGTTGAGGAGATGCTTTAACATATTCCATGTCTTGCCATTGCGCATCTGACCATCGACGGAGTTGCAGATTTCGTCCCATTGCTGCCTCGATAGTGCGCGACAATGTTCCTCGACTGATCTGTTTACCTCAGCTATCTTCTTCCTCAGTCTTCGGTTCAGGCGCTGACCCTTCCAACGGTTCAGTAGTGCTTGCTTTGCCTCAAGAAGATGAGCAAGCCGGCTATCCATTCTTTCAACCGGAAGATCTGTGGTAATGGTGGAGGAGACGAATTTGATGTCATCTTCAATCTGTTTGACCCACTGCTCCAAGCCTTGTCTGTGGCCATCTTGTTCCCCTTCCATCCTTATCTTCCTGAACTTATCCCAGTCTGTGAAGTGGAATTCTCTCTGCTTTTTACGCTCCACGGAGAAGGTAGTGGCAAGAATGCAGTGGTCACTCCCTAGGTCTACAGCAAGGTTCATCCACTGGGCCTTCTTGATGTTCCTTACAAATGTAAGGTCCGGGGTGGAATCCCTGCAGCAAGATGTACCAACCCTATCGGAAAAAAACGGATGGTGGGCATGGTGGAAACCACCACCCACCATTATAGTGGATTAATGTAGTGGGTGAATGGTGGGAAACACCCACCATTGCGCATGGTGGGTATGGTGGGTGCTGCAGTGCCGGCAACACTTGAGCGCAAAATGACGTCAAAATAACCGTGACGAGCTGCCACAAAAAATAAAAAGAATTCTATAAAAACGGTATGAAAAAACACCCGTCCCGTAAAAAAAAAAAAAAAAACAAAGCACCACGGAGGATCGAACGTGCAACCTGCGGATTCCCATTCGAAGACGCTAACCACTGCGCCACACTAACATGACGGTGGTTGAGTGTTAAATAGTTAGTTGGCGTATAAACTTAAGGTTCAACTTAAGTTATGTTTGTCGTGTACACAACATAGACAAGATCTACACCTGCTACTAAAAATTGCACATTTATTAAACACAAGCAACTGCGCCCTGTAACGATTGCCACTATGTTATTGGCACTAGTGCTTTTTTTTTACAATTCACAACTTAAAGGAAAAAAAAAACCAAGTGGACTGGGGAGCAGCAACAGTTTACCGGCGGGGTCTGCCAAGTTTAATATCCGTTTCGCGCTCGTTCTAAAGGGCGACATCTGCTCACGCTTTATGACGCTTCTAGGCTCATTTCATAGATACGCCCGCCTAATTTATTTGAGTGAGTATTGGGATGCTTTTCGCGCAATGTAGAGGGCGGTCGCGCCAGCGCAATGCTGTTGCTCTTTCGCTAAAGCAACAACTACATAACGGCTTGGCCAAAACGAATGCAGTGTACCGGAAACATTACGCTATCATAATGGTTCACCAAGCACACGAATTGCCACGTCTGAGTTCTCGTACAAAAGCTAGAGAAGTGCCGGCGAGTGCGACCGGCGGCTGTCGGTGAGAAGACACTAAATTACGTTCTCTGGGAGTGCTTTAATCGCGTCGCATCGATGTTTGTTGCTTCTTGAGCGAACAGCATACACAATGAAAAATGCTTCATTTAGGTTAATTGATGCCATATGGCTGCGCTGTATTGTCATACTTAATCGTCGTAATCGTGTATTCTGAAACCCGGAAGCACGGATAACACAATTGTACGGGCTCGATCAGTAGGCCTAACCTTTGGTGGAAATCATGATGGTAGAACATGTAGTGTACAGATCCCAGCTTGGTACACTATATAATTTGCCCGCCATTATATGCCCACCCATCATCTGCTTACTGCTTCCCAGCATTATCGCGATGGTGGGCAGAGCTTCTCAGCTTGGTACACCATGTGGCCCACCATAACAAGCAGCACCCATCATCTGCTTAGTGCTTCCCAGCATTATCGCAATGGTGGGAAGAGTTTCTCAGCTTGGTACACCATGTAGCCCACCATAATAAGCACCACCCACCATATGCTTAGGGCTTCCCAGCATTATCGCAATGGTGGGCAGAGTGTCCCATTATTGCCCACTATCTAGCCTCTGCTTTCCACCATCATTTCCACTTTACCCATCATATGTACACCATACCACCCAGTATGTCCCGGCATAACCACCATATTTTCCACTACGTCCCACCATAGCCATCATAATTTCCACCATGCCCACTATTATTTCCACCATGCCCACTATTATTTCCACTACGCCCACCATGTTTTCCAGTATCCACCATGGCAATTTTTCCAATAGGGAAGCCTTGTTGGTAGGCTGGGGTCTGTGATTAGGGTGAGATCAAGTTCACTGGCACTTTGCCAAAGTCGATTTCCTTTCCCTGTGTTGTACTTGTAACCCCATGTATGTTGAGGGGCGTTGAAATCACCTGCTATGACGAGTGGACATTCCCCGGCGATATTAACAGCTTTCTTTAGAACCGTCTTGAACTCTTGCTTTTGTTCCTTTGGACTGCTGTATATATTAAGAATGAAAATGCTCTGACGGTTGCTGGTACCCGGCACGATCTCTACCAAGGCGTGTTCCAATCGGCCTGCTTCTATCTTGAGGTCATGGGTTACGTGCGTTAGTTTGTTGCATACGAAGGTGCAGACTCTCCTCCTTTCAGTATCCCCTATTACAGGCCGGAATCCAGGCAACGTTGCTTGCGGTGAAAGGGTCTCTTGTAATAATATAATATGAGGCTTTTCTTGGCTGCTCCTGATATACTGCTGCAGGGTTGCCTTCTTTTTAGGGTAACTTCTACAGTTCCATTGCCAGATACGAAATGCTTCACGTAGCGCTGCCATCATGGTTATTACATGGGTGGCCAGAGCCTGATGCTGCACCTGTCGACAGGTTTGGTACCACTAGTATTGGTGGCCGAAGGGGTGAGCTTGGTGCATGAGGAGGCCTTGCTGTGTTGTGCAGATATGCTTCGACCTTTGTAATGCGCAAAGTCATATGCTCTTCCAGTGCCGCCACGCTTGATTGTAGCCTACCCATCTGCTCGCTAAGATTGGCTACTACTTTGCTGAGCGTGTCAAACACCTCTTTCATATCTGACATGGTTGTTTGGTTGGCTTCCACGTGTTCTGCCATGACTGCCCTCTTTTTCGCGGTTCTCGAGTCCCCCACGTTTTCAGCCACAGGGACATCAACTGGCTGAGGCATTAGCTGTGAAGACTGCGCGCTGGTTAGCTTAGTGAGAAGAATTTTTATTTCCTTTAACTCAGCTGATAGCCTCTCATTTGATTTTGTAAGTCTCGCGTTTTCTTGCTCTAGCTGTGCAATTCTATCATGCTCTGGCAGCTTACCTGTCATCACCTCTGCCCCGCCGTTACGCACTCGCTCAGCCCAGCTGCCTTTCGAAGTAACTGCAGGCGTCCTCCCCGGGTGTGAAGCCGTGATCTCGAACTGAACGCCAGGTAGCTGGCCATTCGGGTGCCGCCCAGGCTGATCCCGACCCTGATGGTGACCTTGAGAACTCGAGCGCCCCCGTGATTGGGAGCGGGCCTTGGGTCTAGAACCTCTTCTGGAACGCGACCTCCTCCTGGAGTGGGGCCGCCTTTCCTGTTCTTGTGTAGTCTGGATGCTCTGAGTCCCGTAGGCTAGAATAAGCTGCTTGTCATTGATGTCTGGACTCGATGTGATTGATGCGTCCCGGGCTTCTGCGGCTGCTCGAGATCTTTCCCAACGTCTGCATCTGACGACGTATTGCACTAAGAACCTGTTCTTGCACTCCTTGTCTGCCATGGGATGGTGACCGTCGCACAGCCTGCATCTTGGATTGCACTGGTGCAGGCTATCTGGGTTCTTGATTTCGCAGCCTCTGCAGATTGTTTCAGCTGGGTTCGGACAGACGTCAGCCCGATGTCCCAGCTTTCCGCAGACGTAACAAATATCGATGTTCTTGCGGTAAAGGGAGCACTGCAAAAGTGAAGGTCCATATCTCACGAATCTGGGCACCTTGTGTCCTTCGAATGCTATGATGATTGTCCCAGTGTTCTTGATTCTCTTGGCCTGCAGCGCGAGCGGGTTGTTCGCGTTCACAATCTTTCGGGTCAAAATGTCCTGAGTATCGCTTACGGGGATCCCGCGAATCACTCCTTTACAAGTGTCGTGGGGTGCCGCGGCGTACGCGCTAACCTCGAAAACTTTGCCTCCAATGTCAATTTGCTTGACCTTGAGGTATCTTGAAGCTCTGTCTTGGTCCGGAGTGCTTGCCACCATAATGTTCTGCTGCAAGTTGGAACAGATGATGTCCTGCATGGCCTCTTCCTCTTTGACGCCGGCCTGCAGTACTATCGCGTCTGCCACGGCTGCAGTGCCAATTCTCGAGATATTTAATCCTCCGCGTGGTCGTAGCACAATTTTGCTGAAGTCCTTAGGTAGTGGCGGCATGCGTCCAGCTCGCACGATTGTATGCTTGGTGTCATACCTACTACGACTGGCTCGAGCGTCTCCCGCAACGCCGGCCTCGGTCGAACCCTTGGCAGCAGGAACGCTAACCGCGGCTTGCTTATTCCTTGAGCGTCTCGTTTCGGCTTCCTTCCAACCCATTTCTTCCGTGCAATCCTCTGGAGAGATGTCCTCTCCATCCACTTGGTATTCCATTCTCAGTTGCAGATACTGGAACGCGCAGAGCGTTGAGTCGCGTTGGCGCCGGGCCGGCGCATCGGCGACAATCGCCTCCTTGGTTAGGCCTAAATCCCCCGGTGGCGTTGCCGTGAAAAATGTCTCAAAAAACGGTTTAAAAGTCCACTCACCGGCACAAAAGTGGTATCTGCTGATTTCTTAAGAACTTAGGCACACGATGAGAGTAAAAACTCGGCGACAAATTCGTGAATACCACAGGAAAGCATTCTTGAAAGCAGGAGCCGATCTTCGCGCGTCCGCACTGGTCGGCACCTAGAGCGTCTCCCTCGCATACTTAGGCTGGCTACAAAATACAGCTACAGCAGACAAGCCTACGCCTTAAGGTAAGTTGACCCTAAAAAATCAGTCTATCTTACCTGTAGTCGGTTACAATATGATAATATAAACTTGGTGGCGCATCTGCATGCTTCAATGGCAATGTTTGTCGAACAACGATAGTCTTCTGTCTGGAGTGCGAGAATAGAACGTTCATTTGATCTTCTACTCGAGAAGATCAGTGAGTAGGCGCTGCCTGACATATGCACGCTTACTGACTGACTGACTGACTGACTGACTGACTGACTGACTGACTGACTGACTGACTGACTGACTGACTGACTGACTGACTGACTGACTGACAGACCGACCGACCGACCGACCGACCGACCGACCGACCGACCGACCGACCGACCGACTTTATTTGGTCCTCAGGATACGATGACCTCCTAAGTGACCCCGTCTGCGGGCCACACCCATGACGGGACCAGGGGGTTAAAATCGATGGGCATGTCTTGAGCCCTCTCAACTGCCCGAAGGTCGTCGTCTTCGTGGGGACTTGTGAGGAGAGCATCCCAGACTGTGATAGGAGATACGTCGTCCGCGCGCAACTCGGGGCATTACCAAAGCAAATGTTGTAAGTTGCATCGCGAGATGCCGCATTGGAGGCACCATGGCCTTAGTTGGCTTACGAATCTCGCATAAACTGCCGGTGAGGGATATGATTTTGTTTGTAGGAGACGGAAGGATAGTGCTTGCGGTCGTTTGAGTTGAGGGTCCGGTAATGGAAACGCTCACCGTTCGAAACGATAGTGCTGACAGATTTCGTTGTAGGTATGCAGTTGGTTTCGGAGCGAGTTTTCACCCTTAGGCAGTGTGCCACTCTCTCCCTGACGCACCGAGTAAGAACTCACGCCTGGGAGTGGGCAGGATTGTTGGCGTTCGGGACAAGTGGGTGAGCGTCGGAGCCTATATGGCCCAGGAACCAAATTAAATGCTTGGTGTCATGCGGCACGTGGTACTCAAGAAAACGCGGGCTGCTTTTTACAGAACGAGCCCACACGGAAAGCCTGAGCTGCAGCTCGAGAATCAGTATAAATTGAAGTGCGGGTTGTGTTCGCCATTGCTAAAGCGATTGCTACCTGTTCTGCGCGGTCAGGATCCGAGTTTAGGAGCGTAAGTGCTGTGAGCAGATCTCCTTGTAGCATGGTGCCCCGCCGCGGTGGTCTAGTGGCTAAGGTACTCGGCTACTGACCCGCAGGTCGCGGGTTCGAATTCCGGCTGCGGCGGCTGCATTTCCGATGGAAGCGGAAATGTTGTAGGCCCGTGTGCTCAGATTTGGGTGCACGTTTAAGAACCCCAGGTGTTCGACATTTCCGGAGCCCTCCACTACGGCGTCTCTCATAATCGTATGGTGGTTTTGGGACGTTAAACCCCACATATCAATCAATAAATCCTTGTAGCATGGTTGTAGTTGGTACATAGTGCTGGGTATGAACGCTATCTAGGAGTAATTTGAAGAAACCGGACGCTATGTAGGCGTAATTTGAAGAAACCTAGTTTTTCCAGAATACAATGCCAACGGTAGGTGGCAGCACCATGTAGTTTTTGTGAAGCGTAGGAAACGCCCGCTTTTTCGTTCACAATGCCGCATTGAGAGGGCAGCGTAATAAGCCCTGCGGTCTGTAGAATCAGGTATCTGCATATTAAAAGTAAAGTAACATACTACATATTACTCCCTAGTTGGTATCGCTGAAAATATGCGTAATATTTGAGATTTGATATGCAATATTAACTAGTCTGATTGAGCGTTCATACTAGTTAGGAGATCAAGATGGATAGTCGCTCATAAAGGGGTTAAACTTTCGCTCCGGTGGCTGAATCGAGTGACAGAGAGAAACAAGAGACAGACCGAAATTTCCGCTTCGAGGTAACACAGAAAAGAATACCATCGTTAAAAAGGCTCTAAAAGGCCGTTCTCCCAGGTTTTGCTGAGACTTTGCGACACACACTCTTCGTGGGATTCGCGATTTTTTAAATGCGGAGAATTTCTTAGTCATGCGATGTCGTGCTTCAGCGTCGACATCCCACTGCGTATGCTCTCGTTTTCGGCCGGCCCAGGAAGACGACCGCGAAACTGCCCCTCCAGGAGCCATTAAAGGATAAGGCACCATCTGGCGCTCAGCAAGCCGAGCATGCGCAGTGGGGGTGCAGACCTCTCCCCCTACTTCTCTCCCTGTAACACTGGTGCAGTGTATATAAGCGGCGAAGTTTGCGTTCGAATTCAGGCAAGAGCTCCTCAGCTTTCGCTTGCCTTGACGCTTTGCTTGTCTCAAGTAGATGTCATGAAAGCAACAGTATCTTGAGCCACTAGCGGGGCACAGCCCGTCATCAGCGTCCCACCTCTCATTGAAAGTAACGCTTCTTCTTCCTTCATTAAATAGAAATAGTAAAGACGAAGTAACAATTAGGCATTCCCAAACCATGCACTATTACATAACATTCACGCGATACGTCCGCCACTTTGTGACTTATTTACTTCAGTTCCTCCGTGCGAAGATGCGGGCGTTTTTTTCTAATACTGTTTTTAACTATTTCTTAATAATACATTTTGAAAATTGTTGGGTATTGGTAGCAGATTCAACTTTTCGAAAAGAGAACTGGTTGGCTGTAAGTAAGGAACGTTTAGATTATAACGCATTGCTTTTTCTGCACTCTATGGAGAGCATTAGTGTTAGTGCGTGTGTTATTGCTTCAGACGAATAGACAGTAATTTATATATTATAGAAACACGAATTTATGCAACATAAGTAACACTTTGTAGAAAAAAAACAGAACTTACTTAGTATTGCAGTGACCTGCGAGAGTTTGCCCACCACGATTTTCTCGTGAGCTTTTCATAATAGGTTACTCAAACGTGACAACAAAGCATTTAGAAGAGGGTATTTAGAAGAGGGCATTAAAAGAGGGCCTTAGAAGAGGGCTTTAGAAGAGGGCATTTAGAAGAGGGTAAAAAGCGTTTGAGGGAGGACGTCCACTCCAGACCTTTCTCTAAGAAGTCTCATGGAGACGTACTTTGGTTCCTTCCTCCTTCATCCGCTAACCATGGCTGTCAATGAATTGGCAGAATAGAGTTGTTGGGATTTAAACTTGTAGAAGAGTGAATGTTTTCATTTTTTGGTCAAAAAAGCATGCTTTTTTTATAAGCATTGATTTCGAACGCAATTCCTGTGCTCCAAGATGACAATTTTAAAAACACTACGTTGGCTTCGCCATGGACATCACCAAGAATATATTCTTTTACACAAATTTTGCATAACAATACTGCTCGTTGTCGTCATCCTCGACGCTTAGAAGTAACTGCCTCAGCGTCACAATTCTATTTGGTAACTTGCCAGGATAAAGCTATGCTCTCTACTTGAAAATTTCTGAGCCGTCTAATCCACTGCTAATGATGTTTGGCCTAGGTATACAATTAGCGATGGGCGTGGTGCTTATATCTGAATCATTCGAAATTATCAAGGCGAAACTATATCATGACTCATGAGGCGTACGATGCACGTATTTCACATAGTCCTGCATTATATAGTGGTTTATCTGCCGATCTACGTGCGACACACAAGAATCATTACTAAATCTCCCTAACTTGAAATTCACCGTTATTCAAGCCATTTAGGCAGTCTTGTGTTCAACGAAGTAGCGCAATAACATCTACAACAACCTCTTACGTTTCCGAAAATGACACATCGCTGACGAGAACGAGTTATTGGCAGAAAGAAAGTATGGACTGTCAAAATACGTGTGTAAGAACAACCACGAGGTTGAGGTAGAGTCAATGGGAAGAAGGTTTCTTTGGGAAGAAGGCCACGCAGCGGGACGGATCATCAGAGGGCTTTCACCTCTTGAGGCAGCCGAATTTTTCTTGCCAGGCGACAAGATCCAGGTGCGAAGGACACGTTCGCATCGGGGCGATTGTGATCTATGGAAGGAGATATGAGAAGAAAAAGCCTTTGAGGGAGGACGTCCACCCCAGAACTTCTTCTGAGAAGTCTCATGCAGACGTACTTTGGTTCCTTCCTCTTTCATCCACAAACGATGGCTGTCAATGAAGCTTATGTAGGGTCGAGGAGAGGTTCGTTAGGCGTTCTCCGCCATCGGCGATCTCGAGCGCGGAAGAAAACATCAAGCATCTGGTGCCGCTACCTCGGGCAGATTACCTCCCGATATGGAATTTAATTTCTGTAGCGAGAGGTAAGCTTCATCATTACGTATTTGCTTCCTTTCTATTTGTGACTTTGAAACCCCTTCGATCCTCTCAGTGAGAGGTATATTAGTACACAAAGAGCAGACATTTAACGTGGACAGAGTGGCCTGATGCGATACATTTTGTGTTTTCCTAAGTGAAGCAATCATTCTGAGAAAAATGAGGTGTATCTTATAAGAAAAGCGGCAGCGTAGATAGTATATTAAGGAAATGATTATTTAGAAATTTTGGTAACAATTCAGTAGGTGTATTTTTGTTACATATTATAAGCTTGCTTGAGACTTGCGTGATAAATAATTGATCTATAGCAATCTTGTAAATTTTCAGAAGTTAGGAAGAGCCTGTTCACTTGTTTTTGGCTACGAAGGATCAGTCTTCATGGGTGCGGTTATTTCTCTTGCTAGAAACACCATTATTATGTGTTGTAAGCGTTCACTAAACTCTTGAATCTGGTCGAGACTAATATTAGACAGTGGGTGTTGCTGCGTAGCTTTGTGATAGCTTGGTTTTAATGTCATGTGATTGTCAGATTACTACTATCTTTGTGCGAAGGTGTTTTACAACAATGACTTTTCTGTTTGAAAGTTGTTTGAAGACATCACATTTTGCATAAGCTAAGTTTAAATTTCGAAAGTGATTAGTTGGAACGCGAATTTTCCTTTACACCATCACTTTGTTCAATACCTGGCGCCAAGTGTTCGGCACCTGCGAATAGTAAATGCTAAGGCCTTTTGTATGTGCCCTATCAAAAAAGAACTCCTTCATGCGAAAACTTTATGAAAACTTTTGTGGTGGTCCTATTCTTTCACTGAGTTGTTTGTGGGTAGAATAAATCGTTTCCATACTTAGGCCAATACATAGCCACCGGACATAAGCTTTATGATATGTATACTGATTCGCCACTTCATTCTTGGTGTTATACAGGGGCTGCGGAGTTTCCTGCTGTGTTCATGGAATCACTCAGAGCGGATTTCGTAGCAGAACTTTCTTTGACTTTCTCCTACATTTCTTTTATCGAACTTCTATAAATGGCGTCCCCTAATAATCTAACGATATTTCTTGGTTGGCTAATGGTGAAAGATACTTTCAGCACATCCTACCCCAAAACTATAGGCCCCACAAGCAATTAAAGGTCCTTAAGCTAAGAAATAGGTAACTAGTGTAAAAGAAAAAAAACCTTTAAGACAACATGGCAGATGCTGTGGAATCACAATCTCCTAGTTTCGATTTAAAGTACGTGTGGAAGGGTTTGTACAAATGTTGATATCTTTTGAAATGCTAAATATAAATACAAATTTTAAAAATATTTTTGTAGAGACAGCGAGCTTGAAAACCTCCAACTCAACGCAAAAACCTTTTTTATGCGCTCTTGAAAATGATTGCCTAACTTTAAAATATTTAGCGTTTAAACAGAACCATGTTACCACTTGCGCAATACGTAATCGATGAAGTTTGGCAGAAGTTTTCGACTTGAAAGCTGCGGTGGCCCCATTGAATATTAGCGACCGTTTCAAACTTTGATTTTTTTATTTTTTTGCTTGTCTGTCCTTCATTCTTTTATTGAGTGTGTTAATAAGCTTGTCGAGGCTCAAAATTGTTATCAATTCCTAGGTCACACGTCCCCCTACCTGTGTTTTTAGGTCATGTGGTTCTGGTAAATACCTGGCAGCACATTATCAGATGAGGAACAAAAAAATTGGAATCTCACCTACAGTAGGAATGTATGATATGCAAAGTAGGAATGGGGGAAGAATGATATGTCTCTTTAAAATCAGCAGATCGTTACGACGCGGAGGTAAATTATGACGTACAGGATTTTCATGTCATGATTATCATATTTGGGCGCGTCATTAAAATTCGTCACCCATTCACGTCCCCTGATACCGAATTTCGTATAATGAAACTAATGAAACTCAGCTAATGAAACAGCTGCAAGCAGGCTATGAGCGTAGCATGTAGTCACTATTAAAGGACACCCATGTCAAGTTCGGACGTGTCATTTAACTTCGTCGACTATTCATGAACGTCATGCAATACCCAGTTTGGTATATGTGGAGCTATAGCTAAACGGCGGCGAGCACATCATGAGCGTGGCTTGTGGCCTTGTCGTTACTTGACACGCGTCTCGTGGTTATTATGTTTGTACCAGTCACATATTTTTGTCGTTCAGTCGCGTACCGTAATACCAAACTTGGTATATGTGAAGCTAGCGAAACGGTGGCCAGGTCTCAAAACGTTGACGTGCGCATGCCTGGGAGCAACGCTAATCTATCAAAATGTGAGTACTCTTTAGTCTGAGGTTAGGCGCGACCAGCGTCTGTCGGCGAGGCCCGACGGCAACTAGCGCGAAACGCGACATGCTGCATTTCGCGCTGATGACGTTACCCTGACAGCAGCGCGTGTGCCCAGCTTCGTGACGGAGGGATGCCTGGCACGCTCAAACGCGCATGTATCAAAGCAACGCAGCGCAGTGCGCGCATGCGAGATGCCAGGCAGATCGGCGCCTTGCGTGGCATCGCCGGCGTGACGCAACGTAACGAACGCTGGCGCGCACGCGCGCTGGGTAGCGCCGAAGTGTATTCACGTTTTGAATGTGGCATGCAGCCATGTTTCTACACGACACGCATCTCAGGATTATCATGTTTACACAACTCAGACACTTTCGTCATCAATGCACGTCTCGTAATACCAAATATCGCAGATGTGAGAGCGAACCAGCCACGAGAGCATCACGATTGTGGCATGTAGTCATGTTACTTGAAACACATGTCATGATTATCATTTTTGGGTGTGTCATTTACATATGTGATCAGTTCGCGTCTCGTAATACCAAATTTGGTACATGTGAAGCTAGAAAAAAGGCCGCGAGCGCATCATGAGCGTGGCATGCAGTCATGACCTAACATGACACGCATCCCATGACAATCATGTTTGCACCAGCCGTACACCTCCATCATGTATTGAAGTCCCGTGACACAAAATTTGGTATATGTGCAGATAGGCAAATTATGACGAACGTAACCTTAGCGTGACATGTAGTCATGCCTGATGTCTTATATGACATGCATGTCACGATTTCCACGTTAGGGTCTGTCACTTGTTTTAGCCGTGCAGTCATGCCATACCATGACGAATTTGCAACATGTGATGTGAACGAATCCACCGCAAGAGCAGCAAAACCAAGAAATGTAATTTATGACATTCATGATATACATGTCGCGATAGTCATGTTATGACTAGTCAGTTATTTTCGTCATACAGTCATATTGTATCATACCAAGTTTGGTGTCAATACTATTATTGAAACGGTCAGGAGAACTAAAAGTCGTAGGTGGCTAGACAGATAGATAGATAGATAGATAGATAGATAGATAGATAGATAGATAGATAGATAGATAGATAGATAGATAGATAGATAGATAGATAGATAGATAGATAGATAGATAGATAGATACGCTCAAGGTCGCCGAAGTTTGCTAAGAATTGGTTCGCATTTAAAAGCGAGGTTGCAGTACTAAAGAGTCGTGGACCTTCCTTCTAAAACGGAATGTTATTTGCGAGTGTTCAAACATAATTGTCACTCAGTGACGCGTCGAGAGTCGTTCCTGGAGAGCTTCCTGTGTATACCCGCATATATTATAGACACGTATCATGCGATCCTCAGAAATCGGCCTCCTAGAAACGGCGTTTCAGGCCACCTCACTATGCCGCTCTGCCAGTGCCATCGACTCCAAGCCTGCTTATTCGTTTTCTGACGCTAGACTTTCGCGCACATGAAGATTCGAAACACAAAGAAAACACCCAAAGATTCTTTCAGTGCAACCAGTTGATTCGAGGCCCTCTTTTCGGTGGCTTTGCATTTTATGTTCAGTAAGATGCGTGGGACAGATTTTCTCGACAGGAACGGCGGGCAATGTACCCACTAAATATACGTGCGCTGTCTGGTGCGTGCTCTCATGCTTTCCGAGTGGGTGAGCACATACTACTGAAGTTATTTCGAGCTTAGAGGAACGTACATCCAGACCAATTTATCAGTGTCATTCGATAATAAAGGTCACCATCGAACCTGGCCACAGAGCCACGAAGCTATGGGAATGGTGGCATCATTTTGGTATTGTTGTTTTTTTTACCTTAAAACGTGCGCCGGGGAGAATTGGCACAACGAGACCACATCGTCCACCCTTCTTCCTTCCGAAGATGAATTGTGCGGCTGACATAACAAAAGCACGCACCCGGATGACTTCCCTTTACGGCTTATGTGTTTCGTTATTGAGCGCACGCAGACTGGATCCCAAACCGTTCTGTTTTCCACTGCAAAACATTGAAGCGGCTTACCGTGTCCGGATGCATTCCGCAAAGGATTAGGATGTACGTTGACGCATTCTTCACCTACAAGGATAAAGTTAGGAAAGCAAAATCATCGTTTGATGAAGACATTTGTGACTTTCTTACTAAGAAATGTTTATAAGGTGATGTTTTCAGAACAGCATTTCAAAAACACCACTAAGTAACTTTTCTTCCTCTTCTAGACTTACCTAACAGCACACGCACAATCCTGTAATGAAGTCCGCCCGGCTCATACTTGATACATTGTAAGCAGTGGACAGCTGCTCCGAAGACAACGTGCACCACACTATCATGCCTGACATTGTGGCTAGTTCTTACCCATGGCAAACTTCTGACCTTCCTTTTTCAATATCTGAGATAAAGTGTGCGATGAAACAGGGCAATTACCACTCTGCTCCTGGACACTTTAAAAGATTATTTGAATATTATCCCCAATTTTTTCATTTTATATCCAATACCACCTTAAGAATTAGACACTTCCCGCAGGCTTGGAAAAGAGGAAAAGTAATATTCATACCGAAGTGAGGTCGTCCGCTCCATTCACCTAAGGCATATAGACCAATAGTAATCAACTCTGTCTTCGGTAAAGTATTAGAAAGACTCCTAAATGCT